>CM021109.1:396918991-397020694 GCA_007115665.2 Sequoiadendron giganteum
GAGGATACAAAGATGGAGCAGGAGGCCCTCAATGATAAGGCAATTGAAGCCAGGGAAGAAGAAAAAGGGGATCAACAGGACTCACCTAAAGAAAATTCCTCAATGCCTAACTGGTTGGAGAGACAATTGGAAAGGAGGGCTCCCACTCCAAAAGACCCAAGGGCAAGGTTGGAAGCTATATTGGCTCGAGCCCAGATCGGCACCAAGAAGGAGAAGAAGCCAAAGATCAAGTCAAAGGTAATGATGGATGCCTCCAGATCTAGAGCAGTACAAATAGCTACGCCGGTGGTGGGAGAAGAAGGAATAAGTTATAACATATCCACCATCGACTTGGGAATTAGCCACCAAGGAGCAAAAGGTTGATCATCTCCAAGAATCCATCACCACTGTGGTACATCTCATTCATTAGGATAAAGTTTCCAAAGAGGAGCTTAAGGCACAAGTGATTGATTTGATAGCCTATATCCAACAATGGTCATCCACAGAAGAGTAGTCAACCACATCCTCGGCCTCGCCGCAGTTGTTGTCTAGAGAATAGATTAAAAAATTATAAAAAAGAAATAACTTGGACAAGACCACAAAAAATTGGTTCTGACAGGTCTTGGATATCAGAAACGTGGGTATTAATCGTGTTGTTCATAAATCAAACAAATTCTTGGAGGTGCAAAATTATCTTGAGGGTAGGAGGAAAATCTGCATTGAGTTCCCAGTGAAATATGGGGCTGCTTACCCAAAGATTGAGGCTATCCTCAAATTGCCAAGCGAGATTTGGGAGGAGTACATTTAAGGAGGATGATCATTGGCTAATGGATGTGTGGAAATGAGACTTCGATCATCGAAAGGAGGGGCTGGAATGGATACTTGAAAAGGTAAATTTGGATATTGAATGGGCCTAGGAAGTTAGAGAATATTGCCTCCAATATCTGAAGCTAATGACAAGGTATGAAATGCCCGTTGTCCAGATCAATCCGGAAAATATAAAGCCTCACTTCCAAAAGAGGATGGAAGATGGGATGTCGGTCAAAATTACTATAGATTTCATGAGCTTTGTTGCCCGATCTTTCGCTCAATCCAATCTATTCAAAGATCACACTGCTAAGTATGAGGAGGACTGTTAGAATCTTGTTGATAATTCCAAAGAGTGGAGCTACCAATTGCTGAGATATGACATCATAGAGGTCGATAAAATCCAACCAGTGATCTTAAAATTCATGGAATATGTAGCTTTGAAGAAGCAAGAGGGCAACCCTGTTATTGATGAATAATTTCTAAAGGAGTAGTTGCAGCAAAGAGCAATCAACAAGAGGACAAAAATGCTATAGTGCTACCACTAGAAGACAAAATAGGGATGTGGACAAAAATGTATTTTAAAATATAATATATTGGGGTGTAGGTAGAACCCTAGGTTACAATGAATTGTGGCCACAAAAATGTAAATCAATCTTGGCCACATATTCTACTTTTGGTACACTATAAATAGGGGGTCTCCTCTCATTTTCAAGGAGAGTTGAGTTGTTGTAAAGACATGCTACAAAAAATGCAATAGAAATACATTGACTTCGGTGCATTTCTGGGTTTCTTCTCATGTTTCATGATTCTTCTCTCATAGTTAGATGATTTAGTTAAATTTACTTTGTTGTTTTAGTTTCCTTTTAGTTGGCTTTGGTATATTTAGTAATGTTATTTCTTGGTTATGAATATTTCTACTATGTAGATGCCCTCCTTGTCCATACTTTTGGTTGTTTACTGTTGGTAGATGGCTGTGCAAAGTTAGTCTGGACCTAGATTTGAAGCTATTTTTAAATATTTATCTTTTTTCATGCATATGTATGGTGAATGAATGGTAAAATATATGCAGTCCTTAGATGATAGCGCAGATTTCATGAGACTATGAGATTTCTGGTTAAGTGGAATTTTGTTTTAAGTTGTCCACAGTAGAGACCTCCATGATCACTATTCATTGGTAGTTGTAGGTCTAGGAACCCTCTCTCTTCCCTACTCTTTTTCATTTTTTTTAAGAAGTGACATATGCTAAGGTTCATTGCACATTCTAAAGCCAAATCTTAAAACATAAATGGAGTTCAAGATTGTTGTTTGAACCTCCAGCAAATGTATAGTAACTTTCTCACCTCAGAAACTCCATTTGCAGATCTGATTCCCCTTCCAGTTGAACTCACATAAGTCTGCCCTGTGATTACCAAAAAAATCACATCAAACATCAATTGAGATATTTCACGCAAGTCATGACCTGACACTCGAGAGACCTTGGGGTGATTTTCAGCAACTTGCTAGATATTTCCTTTCAAGAGAGGTAATGCACTTGCACATTTCCTGTGTTGAGAAAGTGTGCAAAAAAACCCATCAACATTACCCTCCCTTTAGAAAACAAGGAATGATGAAAGGAAGAGAGTGTAATGTTTGAGCTTGTGCCAAGAATACCAAAGTGTTGGTGTAGATAGCCAAGTGCAAGAGAGCTTGATAGAATCAAAGAGCAAGAATGAGAATGAGAAAGATAGGTTGAGAGAAAGTGATTAGAGTGAATAGAATGAATGAGAGTAAATGTATGAGAGAATAGGAGGTTTGAAAGGGGAATAGGTATGCAAAGGGATGCCTTCAATATGCTTACAAGCTACAGAGGTGTTACACTTCACAGGTAGGAAAGCAGTGTAACACACAAATGACTATGTGCAAATAGGAATATTTTCAAGACATTTGTGTGACACACAGATATTTGCACATTACATGATCATCCTCGACAAATGTTCACTTTAACAACTAAAAATGAAAGGGTTAACGAAAAAATTAAGGTTAGGAAAAGGGAATATTGAATTATCGAATTTAATTAATCTAAAGGGGAGGTTATGGAATGTGAAATTGCATCCTATGCAATTTTTAGCATTATATTTTCCCCCACTTTAGCAAGCATATGTATTCTAATAGATGCGAGCTAAAGTAGAGAGAGAAAGAGGTTGAAGAGAATATACCCAAGATGAAGAGGACACAATTCTTTGATCCAGTATATGCAATTGATTATTTGAGATAGGACACAAATAGGACATGGGTCTTCTATCTTACAAAGTTGACTACAATCTCACCACAAAAATGTTAGGAAAAAAAGAAAAAATAGATGTGATAAAATTTGATTAGATAAAAAGATAGCACTGATAAGTATGAATAGCAAGTTGTGTTAAGCTAGAGACCATACAACAAGAAGATAGGCCTATGGATTATGCAAACTACATTACAATATAGTCACAAAAAAGCTTAAGTATACTTAGGTTGTCCCCAAGCTAGACAATGAGATCATAAGACATCTAGATTTATTTTTAAGATAATTTTTTGAAAGATAAGAATTAGCAAAAATGATAGCCCCCCTTAGAATGATTTGTTCAATGCAAAGGATAATAAAGACATAGATATGTTGTGTCATGAAAACATAGCAATATGTATTTATGGAATTTTTTCACGCGAGGGAGAACAAAGAGAATCCACAACATCCAAAGAAAGTAGAGATGAAGAAATCAAGATCATGAGGTGGTCCAATTATTCGGGGTCAGAACTAGTCATAAATGGATGTATATATAGAGTATAATGCAACTAATATGAATTCACATCACCCCCAAATATATTGGAATGAGATGAAGAGCACATGAAGACAAATAAAAAGTCGGGTCATTATGGAAGAGGCCAAAATTCCTCAATGCTTTTCCTCATTATCAACATGGAAAGCCAAATTTTACGACAAATGGAAGAATGATGAAACATATAGAAGAAGTTTTATGACATGTTTTCTCTCCTATATCCAAGTACCTATAAGGTTATCAAGGGTCCTCTAAGTGAGAGCACAAAAATAAACATAAAATCACAGGGGAAACACAAACAAGCACACAAGACTAATCTAAAGATAAGAAGAGGTACCACTCTAGTCTGACACCTCTAACAAGTCATCTTATTCCCAATCTAGAGAATCATAGGGGGAAGGAGGATGAATTTTTAGAGGGCAGATAGAAATTTCAGTACCATATGACTCAACTATAACAAGGGCTAGGGAGGAGGCTTCCTCAATGTCTCCATTGACAAGCTCTTGTGAGGTCAATCTCATCGATCTAGTGAAGATAGATGAAAAAGTTGGAATTCCCTCCAATGATTCAAACATACACTTCTCGAGAGTGAGGTGTAGTGATTGAATAGGAGGAGGATGAGAAACTAGAGATTCATTTTTGACATCTAAAAGAGGGGAAGTGACAAAATCTAGGGAAAGAGGTGACTTATCCATCATAAAAATGGTATAAGCCAAAGTAGAACAAGATGAAGAAGCCAAAAAATAATTTTTACAACCATCATTTGGAATGAGGTTGTTCTCTAACTTGCACTTAAGAGGAGGATGTGGGGACCTCATGTTAGAAGTGGAAGAAGGAGAAGGAGCCACTATAGATACCACCTTTTTGTAAGGTGTAGATACCGAAAATTGGTCTAGGCCTGCGAGTACACATTCAACATAATTTTCTATAGTCCGTGGTCTTGATTAAATAATGTTAATTATTTAATTAACCTTTCTAACACATATTTCCTCTATTAATTAAATACCCCTTTTTAATTAATTCATCAATTCATTATTAATCTTTATTCAACCTGATTAATTAAATAAATCATATTTATTTAATTATGTTGCGAACTAATTAATTCTTCCCCATTTATCTATCAATTAAATAATTTATTATTTAATTACCCCTTTATCATACTTTTCCAACTATAATTAAATATCTTTATTTAATTATTCATTTAACCCCCTTTATCTATAATTAAATGTTTATTATTTAATTATTCAGTTTATCCTTTTCAAACAGTCAAATTAAATAAATTACTTTATTTATATAATTAAAGTCTCTTATTTTTGAATGTTGAATTAAATTAATATTTAATTAATATTTAATTATTTATGTCACATTCCTCTATCATTCAGTTATCTAATTCATTCACTCACCTTCTGACTCAAGATCTATTTTTAGTTCTCTAGTTATCTTTGGATTCAACACCTGTTTATCTCTACGAGAAGACTCTCCATCACAACTAGTTGATTAACTAGTTCTAACTCCTGTTTGCATTCGAATGCATTATTCTTCGAGTTCCAACTTTGGATTTTGCATACAAAGTCTATTTCTTCTATTTTTGAAGATTAAGATCCTGAACTCGTGTTCTAACTCACGTTCTAACTTAGTCTCTATCTGCAGTCTTTTCTGAACTCGTGTTCTAACTCACATTCTATCTAAGACAGAACTCACATTGCATGGCATTCATCAATCTCATCCGTCGATCTCTCTTTCAATCTGAGCTGATCGTTCGAAAACCCAAAATCTATAAAATGGCCTGTCATTATCATTATTCCTCCTCCTGAAATCATAAACTTTTGAGAAGAGAATTATCTTCGATATTTTTCTTAGACACTCGAAGAAGTTATGCTTGCATTCAAACACATAAATCTAAGGGCAACAATACTAAAAAGGAAAAATGGAGAAGAACAATCAAGATAATTCGAAGGAGTGAACGCATATTCGGTGAGAGCTTTCCATTAAATTGTTTAGTTTATTTAGTTTATTTCCTCATTCTTTGTTGTTTGATTTTAGATTATTATTTAGATTAGTGTTAACATGGTTATTCTAGTATTACAAAAAATCTATCATTTACATTTGGTGAACCCGACGTGAACACGCTTCAAAATTCGACATCTTTTCGTCTTTCCATTTTTCTATTTTTCGTTCTTTTTTGTAGGTTTTCCATACGGTGCACCGCATCTGTTCAGAAAAATGATGCATCTATATCAGTGAGCCACATCTACTAAAAATAGTGATGCATCCATCATCTCAAACCGCATTCGCTTGTCAACAAAATTTGTGAACCGCATCCGCCTATCAACACCGAATCGCATATGTGGCTCCAAAAGCTGCATCTGCATGGTAATATTTTTTATAGTTTTTTGTCATTTCCGTACATCCATATTTTCATTTTTTCGCTTTTTAGGTTGTTTTGATTTTCGCTAATGTTTGTTTTAATTGTGTTAAGGTGGAATAACGTAGTGTTTGCAGGATGAAGCATAGAAGACCATTAAAAACCTAAGACAATTTTCTGCAGGACGAAAGTCGAAGAATAATGAACTACTAATAAATTTGCATGCAGGACCTAATGTATTTGTGTTAATTTATTTATTTAAGCAAGCTTTTGTTTGGTAGATAGATAATCATCGTGTGGGTTAAAAAGAACTTTATGTTTGCTAGATAGAAAATTTTCGTTTGGATTAAAAAGAACCACTCTCTTCTTTGTCTGGTGCTTTGTACATATTTGTCACCCTTACGATTCAGTAATCGAAGTATCCTCTCCCCTTGCGTAGTCATACAATCCTGGGTGTAAGAGAAACAGTTACTGACTCTAGAACTTGGGCCTATCTTGGTGGGAAAAAGTACTCACCCCAAGACAACTCAGACCGGTAGCACGCTAAAGCCAAGCGACTTCCAGCCGGTATATAAAAGTGGATTCTTGGGGAAAGCCCAAGAATCATGTGTACTATTCCAATGAGATGGGCAGAAATGGACTCTCGCCGATGTTGGATAGTGTCCCACGAATGGAATACCCTTATTAAACACCTTGTTGTAGAGTTACCAAAATCCTACCTACTTGTTGGCACAACAGGGTTGGCCCTATGAAGCCGTCTTACATATTTATGGTTTATGTGTGGAAATGAAATGTATTCCATGGGAGTTTCATGGATACAGTAGCTTGGCTGCCCCGTATAAGTGAGTGTCATGGAGGGGAGCCAGTGGGATCAAGCTACTAGTCATTCGCCATAAATATGCATAGCTGGAGAAATCCAAGTAAGAATTCAACAAGTATTGTCCTAAAATCCTAGGTTGTAAATGTTTTTCGAATCTTAACAAGTCCTTTCATCACAAAATTGAAAGTACATTGATTATTGTGTTTGTTTTATGTTGTATTCATCAAAATCTTGATCAACAAACTAAGTCATCAAAATCAACTTTCGGGAAAATTTCAACTGTCAAAAAAATTGAGTCGCAATTGTCAGTTTAAACCCTGCATCTGTCATAGAGAGTCACTGTTAGGGGAAAGACCGCATGTGTCTATCAAAACTTTCATTATTCACAGTATGCATATCACGAGTCGCAACTGTCACATTCTGAGTCGCATGTATGCATGCAAACTGCACGTGTCTTCGTAAACCACATTTGTCAGAGGAAAAACCACAACTATCAGAAACACCACATGCACTATCAAAAACCGCATCTGTCAAAACTTTGAACCACAACTGTTAGGTGAACTGCATTTTCCTGTCAACAAAAAACATCAAAAACCGCAAGCTGAGTTTGAAACGTCATTGTCACTATTTTCTTTAGGTTCTCAAGATCAACCTTGGATTAGAAATTGGTAATTTTTCTCAAAAACCTTGCATCATTAGGTGTCATATAGGTCTTAGTCATCGTAAATGTCTTAGTCATAGTCATCCTAAGTTGCATGCATATAGATACTTCCTAGGAAATTGCATATCACAGAATAGGTAACTTTCCTCATCATTGGAAACATTCATGTTTTGGTTTGTCACAATCATTAAACCTTGTCACTTTAGTCCCATTGAGTGGATCTTTTCAGCGCAATAGTCTAGTTTGAAAAATTCACCTTTTCAACTGTCCTTGTCATACAATCAGGTTCCTTGGTCAAAAACATATCATTGCATGCATTTATTCCATAAGTGGTAGGTTATACCCATCTTAGACTCACTTATAGTCATAGTCCACTTGAAACTTTGCATATTGGTCATCCTATCATATGCCATTTTAGTATACGTCTTTTTAGAAACCATTTTAGCTACGTCATTTATTTTCAAAAAAAAATCCAAAAACATAGACATAGGTCATATCAGTTTTTAGACATAGTCTGCATTACCCATTTTGAGCAACTTTTTCATGGTCGAAACGAGGTCCAAAAAGAAACACAAAGCAATGACAGACCCCAACAAATTCATCAATCCGTTCGAAAATCAACCATCAGGAAGTAAATGGCCACATAGACCTTTACTTGAAAAACATGTCACTAGAGACACACATGGGCAGATTTACATAGAAGACATAGACGCAACAGTACAAGATCTTGAATTTGCATCCTTTATGGATGAATGTTTGCTAAATGATCCCCAATGATATCTAGCAAAGTTGCTAGCAGAAGGTGCCAAACTACTGCCAGGATTTGATATTCGTACTTTGCAAACACAGTCTACTCAACCAACGCAAACTGCAACGTCAACTGTCTCTATTCCCCAAATTACCATAGCGATACCAACTAACATACCAACTCAAAAATTGTCAATTGTAAACACAACCCCTTTCAACATAACACAAGGTTTACAATTTACTATGGGGGCAACTTCCTCCAACCCCTTTGGCACCAACACGACTGGTAAGAGATCCAAAGTTGGTGGAAATATATGTATACCAAATCAGATCCTTCAAATAGGAAACATTCCTATACCAACTCAGCCCATTCAAACAAAAAGCATTCCTATACCAAATTAGACCATTTAGATAGGAAGCATTCCTATACCAAACCAGACCATTCAGATAGGGAATATCCCTATACCAAATCAGAACATTCTAATAGGATATATTCCCTCACCAAATCACAACCCGTCATAGAACATGGCATATCAAAACACCTATATTGATCCAAACAACGCAAACAACATTTCCTTAATGCAATTCGATGTCCTTCAAAACCAAGTGCAAACTCTTCAACAACAGATGGACAACATGTCTATGTCAGGCAAAAAAACTATCTTAGCACAAGACCTATGTCCATGACCATTTGACAAAGCACTTTATATGACACCTTTCCCCCATGGATACATTATACCAATTTTGCCTAAGTATAATGGGAGAAAGAATCCTTTAGAACACATTAGAGAATTCTCAACAACATGCATGGACATATCGTATGACCCCACATACTTGATGAGACTATTTCCATGAACCCTTGTCAGGATAGGACTGGAATGGTTTTCTAAATTACCATATGGCATAGATCCTGGGGTGAATTAGTTGAGAATTTTGTCAAACATTTTTCCTTTAACATAGACAATGAAGTAACAATAGCAACCTTGTGCCACACGACACAAGAAGATGGTAAAACTTTCACCACTTTCTTCCAGAGATGGAGAAGTCTAGCTAGCAGATGTCCAGTTGAAATACCAGAAAAGCAAAAGGTCATGATATTCTTAGAAAACATCAACCCAAAACGGCGAAGTGATTTAAGGGTACACTATTGTACTTCATTCTCAGACCTGGTACAGAAGGGCATCATCCTTGAGAAAGGCCTTATAGACAAAGGAGAAATTAAGGTACCAGGCAAAAAACCGGTTGTCCAACATCAAAATGTGCCAAACGATAGAAACAAATTTTGGTCTAGAAACAAAAATGTTACAAATGATGGCATTGTTGATGCTAAAAACATACATACGGGACCAGTTATCACACTTAGAGGTTACAATTCCAATCAAGACATGATGAATAGTCCAAATCAAATAGCCAACTATGTCCAAAATTCACAACAACAAAGACCACAACGCAGATTTCCTACTCATGAATTTACACCTTTAGGACAACCAATCGAGACTATTTTCAAAGAGTTGATTAAACATAATCTCACCAAACCTTTGGAACCAAGAGAGTATGATCCTGGGCAATTCAAACCTTCATGGTGGGATGATAACTCTTTTTGTGACTATCATCGAACGAAAGGACACAACCTACAACAATGTCGCCAACTCAAGAATATTATACAAGACTTTGTTGAAAATGGAACCATAGAGGTTGGTGGGTAGAAAAACACCAAAAATAGTGATCATAAGGTCTTCACGGACCTATTACATGACCACACAAAAGGAAAAGCCTCCAGTTCAGGACCTAAGAATAATCCATCAGCTAATTATAACAATACCAACTATGACTATGGTAAGGGAACGATCATAAATCACCTCTGAGCCACAAATGAGAATGTCAATACCATCATCATTAAGAAGCATCCATAATGTAATGTGAACACACGCAGGACTAAGATTACTATTCCTGGACTTTCTTCTTCTAAGCCACCTACGCAAGCTTCCATGTTTAAGTACAACCTTCTTGATCAATTGAGTAAAACCCCCACACAAATATCTATCTTGGAATTGTTGACTTTATCACCTGAGCATCAAGCCACTCTTGATAGAGCTCTATAGAACACAACTGTACCTATGGACTTAGATTTCAATCATTTCGAATAAATGGTGGGATATTTGACCAACTCACATCATGCCACATTTTCCAAACAAGATTACTCAACCAAGAAGTTTGATCATAATGACCCCTTACATATTGAAGTCTTAGTCCATCAAAACAAAGTCTGACAAGTCTTGGTAGATGGAGGAGCAGGTTTGAACCTGTGTACCCTAAAATTGGTTAAGGCATTAGGATTCTCAAAAGACTATGTAGACACCTCTAAAATTATAGTCATCAAGTCTTATGATGATGAGGAAAGATCATCCAAAGGAGTTGTCACACTCCCTATAAGAATTGGTCTAGCAATCATGAACACTAGCTTCAAAGTCTTGGATCTCACCCTTTCATACAACTTGTTGTTAGGAAGACCTTGGATACACGCAATGAAAGTCGTACCTTTAACATATCACCAATGTCTTAAGTTCCCCTATAATGGCACAAAGATCACGATTGATGGTGATCCAAATCCTTTTCAGTATTGTACAAGCCTAAGGGATATTCCACAATGACAAGTACCGATTAACCAAGAAGTTTCATCATCCACTTTATCCCTATACATTGACCCATCACATCTCACTAAGTCCATTTCATTCAAACCACCATCATCCACTCCTAAACTCGAGATCCAAGACAAGGGTTGTGGTGAATATAATATAAAGGCATCATATTATGTCACTCAACTGATTCCACCTAAGGCATATGGCCTACCCATGGCAGATAGAAGACAGTCAGTGGTCACATTTCATGTTCCCCCTACAATGACATTGACAAAATGGGGAGAGTTAAGTGAAGAAATTGTGGATCAAGGTGATTCCTGGTTGTATCAAGAAGAACATGAATACCCCTCCCCGTCTATTCAAATAGCTAAGGACCAGTATGGAAAAGGCTTTAAGATAATGCAAAATGAAGGCTATGATGGGCACAGTGGGTTAGGACTATATTAGAATGGAAGGACGGAACCTATCACTATCTACCCACGACCAAAATACCTAGGGCTAGGGTGTCAACCGCTTAGAATTGGATTTCTTGGTACTTCATCACTGTTTCAAGAGGAAGTGAGTGCTTACATAGACATCGAGATATCTCATGAACCACTTCCCCCAGTTTATGACAAACCCCCAGTTAACAACAAATCTCCAGTTTATGATGAATCCGCTTACTCAAGCGATGGTGAATGGGATTCCCTTTCATCTACCAGTACCATGAACATAGATGCTCTATTTAGAGAATTGGACCTAAACATGAAACCTGTACCAAAACCATCTAGTCCTCGTCCTAAGAAGCACTTGTCCAAAAAAGAATGGCAAGAGAACTATTATTGGGAAACCCTTGATCATGCATCTTGGGCACCTGACAAACCATCTTCTGACGATTCAACCCTTATTATAGTCCCACATTAGAGTATACCTACCCCTAGGAAGAAAAACTAGAAGGAGTTAGTCCAAAACTTCTGTGACCATGTCAACCATTCTATATTCACCTTGTCAATAGCTACCTTTAAAAACTCCAATGATGACATGCCCCTTATATATCTCGAACTTATCGACTGGGATCAACAAGGTACACCTATCATAGATACATTCGAGAATGACGAAGCAATTGTTGAGTTCATGGGACTTAGAGAAGGCATACCAAGAGGGGATCACAAAGCTGGTTTCACCATAGACTTGGATGATAAAGCATATTTTGGGGAGTCTATTTACACCTCTAGTCGCAAAAATGAGAATAAAAAGAAAAAAGACAATGAAAAATAAAATGATGAGTCCCTAGGTGAAAACCGAAAGGTGCCTTTGGACGAAGAAAAAGTCAAAATAAAGGACATATCCGAGGGCGAAAACCTCCCAGAGGCACCCAAGGATAGAGGTTTAAATATTCTCCCCGTTGAACAGGAAAAGTCACCGATGCTAGTAGAAGAATCTGTTGAAGTCAACTTAGGTACAGAAGGGAATCCTTAGAAGGTATATCTTGCAGCTTCATTAACAGAGACAGAAAAACTTGAGTTTAAGGACTTCTTCACAAAGAGATAGATAAACTTTGCATGGTCATATGTTGACATGCCTGGGCTGGATCTAGACCTAATATTGTACCATTTACCACTACACCCAGGTATTAAGCCAATCAAACAGAAGTTAAGGAAAATGCATCCGCAAATTTCTCTATTGGTCAAGGTAGAACTTAAGAAACTCCTGGATGTAGGATTCATAAGGACAATAGACTATGCAAATTGGATACCAAATCTTGTACCAGTGACTAAACCAACTGGGGGCATTCACATATGCACAAACTTTAGAGACATCAATAAGGCATGTCCTAAGGATGACTTCCCTTTGCTGAACATCGACATGATAGTAGATCTTACAGCATGATACGAGATGCTATCCCTCATGGATGGTTTCTATGGATATAACCAGATTAAAATAGCAACTAAAGACCAACACAAGACAACTTTCATGTGTCCATGGGGCACATACTGTTGGAATTTTATGTCGTTTGGCCTTAAGAATGCAAGAGCTACCTATCAACGGGCAATGACTACGATTTTCCATGACTTTGTACATACTCTCATGGAAGATTATGTAGATGAAATTATAGAAAAATCAAAAACAAGGGAAGATCATTTGAAGGTTTTAGACAAGATATTCTAGAGGCTAGAGAATTACAACGTTAGGCTAAATCCGAAGAAGTGTGTCTTTGGAGTGAAATCAGGGAAACTGTTCGGGTATATCATCTCTAGAAGAGGCATCGAAGTAGATCCAAAGAAGGTAAGAGCTATCCTAGAAATGCCTCCTCCAGTCAGCATTGGTCAACTCAAAACCCTACATGGGAGATTACAGTCCGTAAGGCGTTTCATAGTACAACTGGCAGTTAAAATACACCTATTTCAGCATCTACTCAAGAAAGGAGTACGATTTATGTGGAAACCTAAATGTTAGGAAGCCTTCTAGAAAATTAAGGACTATTTGCTTACTCCACTAGTCTTAATGCCACCTACAGAGGGAAAACCATTAATACTATACATCTCAGCAACTCAGTCGACATTAGGGGCTCTTCTCGCACAACACGATGATCAAGGTCATGAGAGAGCCATCTATTACATCAATCGTACCTTAGTGGGATATGAATTGAATTATAGCAACATCGAACATGCCTGTCTTGTGGTAGTTTTTGCTACCAAAAAACTTTGGCACTATATGCTCAATCGACAAACAATGTTAATTACAAAGATTGATACACTTAAATACCTCCTAAATAAGGCAGTTTTAATAGGTCGGTTGGCTAAATGGGTTATGATACTTAGCAAGTATGAAATCAAGTATGTTGAAAGGAAGGCTATAAAAGGACAAGTGATTGCAGATCAGTTAGCTGATGCACCTATGAAGGTAGACCATCCATTAGTGGCAGATTTTCTTGATGAATTTCTCTTTAACATTGTCATTAAAACCGAATAGAAACAGTACTTTGATGGGTCACAAACAAACCATGGTTCAAGAGCTGGTATCTTATTTGTTACACCTCAAGGTGATACCATTCCTAAATCATTCAGGATCGCTTTCCCTTGTACCAACAATATAGCAAAATACGAAGATTTAGTGACAAGGTTAAAAATGGCAGCTCAATGGAAAATTAAGAGCCTACATGTTTTTGGTGACTCTCAACTAGTAATCCGGCAGGTAAATGATGATTACGAGACTAAGGATGAGAAGCTTGCCCCTTACAAGCAAATGGCTGATAGTTTCAAATAGTATTTCAATGACATAAATTTTCAACAAATACCACATATCCAAAATAGAGCTGCAGATGCTATGGTAACCGTGGGTTCCTTGTTGGATATTTCGAGTGATGTGCCTAAGTTTGAGTTTTTGGTTGAACAACTGTTGGTCCCCACATATGATGTCCCTAATACTATGGTGGTGTGTACCATTGTTGGTCCTACATATCCTTGGTATAAAGACATATTCGACTATCTCACTGACCAAACCTTACCTCAAGACTTGTCCAACAACCAACGTCGAACCTTCATCTGAAAGTTAGCTAAGTACACCATCATCAGAGAAACCCTGTATAGACGTACCTTAGATAACACCCTAATGAGATGTCTCGATGCTGAGGAAGCACAAAAAACTTTGCAAGCAGTACATGAGGGTATATGCGGATCTCATTCGAGTGGCCCTACTCTAGCCCATAAGATTATGAGACTAGTTTATTATTGGCCTACAATGGAGAAAGACTCATACATCTTTGTGAAGAAATGTAGACAATGTCAAATACATGAGGACTTGATAAGAGCGCCAACGTAGGAGCTTCGTCCAATTACTTCACCATGGCCCTTCGCCCAATGGGGACTCGACCTCATAGGTAAGATACACCCTCCATCATCCAACGACCATAAATTCATCATTACCACCACCGAATACGTTTCCAAATGGATTGAAGCTATTCCCATGACATACATAACCGACACACAAATATCTAAGTTTATCCTAAACTATATCATTTGTTGGTATAGTGTACCCCAATCCATAATCATAAATAATGGCCGCCCATTCAAGAACCAAGAAGTACGCCATATATGTGAATAATTCCACATCAAACACCATTTCTCCACCCCGTATTACCCACAAGGTAATTTCCAAGCTGAGGCATCTAATAAGACCATTATTAGAATCCTTAAGAAGACTGTCAATGACGCTGGTCGTGACTGGCACCTACAACTTAATCCTGCCTTATGGGCTTATCACACAAGCATCTGTACTCCCACCGGCACCACTCCATATTCCCTCGTATTCGGGTCCGAAGCTATCTTACCTATTGAGGTTGAAATAACTTCTCTTAGGGTATCCTTGAAGGGTCGTATTGACGATGAAGAGTACTGTGTCTTGAGGTTACAAGAGCTAGAATTGCTAGATGAGCGAAGACATAAAGCATTAGATCATTTACAAGCATATCAGAATCATCTTCGTCATAGCTACAATAGGAAGGTTCTCAATAGAAACTTTGACATTGGTGACCTGGTATTAATGGAGAATCCTAAGAACCAAGCAAAATGAGAGAAACCAGGTAAGTTTGAACCTAACTGGTTGGGGCCTTATATTGTCACAAAAGCTTTTGGGTCAGGAGTGTACCAACTCTCTACTCTTGAAGGAGAGCCACTTTTGTCACCTATCAATAGTCTACATCTAAAGAGGTTCTATGCTTAGTTTCTGAGAATCTGTGTCTTAATCTAGAAAAATACAAAAAAATTAATAAAAAAACAAAAAAATGGTTACCTTGATGAAAACCTGGCAAACAGGCATCTTTGTAACACCAAAAAAATAGAGAAAATCAAAAAAGTAAAGAGAAATAAATCCGTCCAATAGTGAAAACCACTTCGGTGGTGCAATGGATAAGTACCATGGTGAAAACCTGGTAAACAGGTGCCATGTGTAGTCAAGCTCACTCTTCTATCTACCATCATTCTATTTAGACTTTTTCACCATAATTCATAATAAATGGCTATCTTATCCATTACTTGGAATGATTGACATCTAGTGTCCATTCTATCACATTACCCATTCCCTCTTCCAAATCTTATTCCCGACTGTGGGCAAATCATTGTTCTATGCCCTAACACCGTGTACATAACGTCACACCATCAAAAATGTCCTGAAAAATCCCCAAAACATTAGAAAACTTCAAAAATTAAAAAAATTAAAAAATGTCATAAAATACCAAAAATAGAGTCAAGTCAGTCATGTTCAGTCAGTCATAGTTGAACTACGTTGCCTCTGTGACTGGGACGTAGGAAATGCCATCAATCGATGTGCCCCCGAGGCATTAGGTCTGTCAGTCTAGGTTTGTCATGTATCATACACATTTAAATCACGACTCTTTGTATATTCAAAGTCATTGGTCATGTCGAACTACGAGGTCTCTGCATGTACAACATAGGCAAGGCTAATCAATTGATGAGCTCCTGAGAGAACACTAGGTCAGTCCAATAGGGTTCATTCACAATCACTATCACACAAGTTGCATATCATAGTTTAGGGTATCATCTCATGTCATACACTGTCTACACACACACACTTTTGTCAGTCAAGGAATTAAAACAAGTCAAGCAACAAAAAGGAAAAACATCTCAAACTGTCATCAAGTCAATATAAAACACATTGTCAAAGCGATCAACCTATGTCTTATGCAAGATATGTCTTTCTTGTCAATAGACGTCATCAAATTGTCATAGTCTCATGTAGCTTGTCACTTCAACGTCATCAGGCTCCAACGTCTTATACGACACGTGTCTTTCTGAAACCAGGCTTTGTCATGCCTTATATAGAAGTCACCAAGTCAAAACTAGACTTAATGTCTTATGCGGTATGTGTCATTCTCTCACATTACACTATGTCAAACATCAACATCAAACAATCACACAAGATCAAGTTTTGGTGAATACATTTATTTGGCTTTATGACTTTATATCTTATTTTGTCTTGTCTTATTATCTATTTGTGAATTATTCCGGTTACTATCTTTTTTGAAGATGTCCCTTGAAGGATTTAGAGAAGCAAGGATGTCTCAGGACTCTTTTTCTTTGGCTGTTGTCTGTCAACTATCTTTTTAAACATTGGTTTTTGAGTCATGTTACTAGTTTCCTCAAGGATGTCCTATCAAGGATTTAGAGGAGCAATGATGTCTCATGACCCATCTTTTATTTGTCTACTATCTGTGGTTTGTCTCGACAAAATGACTAGGGCATTACTATCCTTAGTATGAGTTAAGACACTCCTTGTTTGTGACTATCTATTTTTTGCAGATGGATGACTTTGTATACTATGATCTATCTCATATCATAGTGTGTACTATCCATCTGTTTCATGTCCCGCCCAATGATGATAACGAGCAAGCATAGTGTATTTTGGCAATATATTGAAGATTATGTCTTTTTCTCAATCGATCAACCTTCATTATATCATTTTCTCAATCAATCAACCTCAATTATTTCTTACTAACATTCTAAATTCATATCATCCTAACATTTATCTTCTTTAACATAATGATAAAGTCCTGTGACACGAATAAAAACATAGGTTATTTGCATTTGCATATATTTTATAAGCATTTCATATAGTTACATAGTATTTCGCACATATAGGAACATTAACATCTTCATTACATACATCTATAATCATGACATAATAGGCATTTTATCACCATAGCATAAATAATGTAAACATTGCATGTACACATTACGATCACATATAAATAAACATCATATAGATCATTGCATCCATTATCATAAGTAATTAAGACATCCATAACATCATTATTAAATGCATAACTCATAACATGTAGAAACATTCATTTTTAACACATGTACATACATCATCTAGGAAACATAATCATATAGCAATAATGCATGATCCATAAAATAGAACTGCATATCATATAGAAGCTGCCAAAATCATATATATATATCGCTCAAAAATAGTGTGTCACAGTACAATGTCTGGATGTAACCATAAATAAAACATGAGCTTGCAGGCTCTCTGATAAAAAATACAATGTCTACATGTGTAACAACCATGTCATTATGTCCTGCTACCACTGTTGTCACGTGGTGAAGGTGGTGGGAAAAGACTCGAAGGTGCTCTCTGCGAGGTGGAAGGCCTGTCATATGGACCTACCCTCAATGGTCCTACCACCCCCTTAGTACTCTGTGTCCTCTGACTCCTAGTATGACCCCTGCTCTAACTGCGCACCTCTAAAAATGTAGGAATTCGTCTTTCTGCTGGCACTACTCCCTCATAAAGATCCCTGTAATAGGTGGCTCTCTCCACTGATCTGACTAACTCCTTCACCATGCCATCAGATGAGGACCCACTGCAAAGGCGTCTAACCTCTGTGAACTGCTGCTCTATCTCATGTCTCCGCGCTATAGCCTGATCTCTCTCCATAAGTGCACTATCCCTCTTTGTACGAGCATTGTCCCTCTCGACATATGCACTATCCCTCTCTGTGTAGGCATTGTCTCTCTCTAATCTCATTGCATCAAACTCTGCAGTCATAAGTTTGAGTCTCTCCTCCAAAGCCTCCCTATCACCATATCTAGGAGAATCCTCCTCTCGTCTCCCCTCCATAATCTGATCTCTGAACTCTCTCTCCTGCTCCTCCATTGGTCCATCCTCCTCCACATCATCCTCTTCGTATCCTGCCAAAACACCCAAAGGATCTATAGCCATATCCACATCTAAATCCTTTGCAACATCCTCTACTCCAACATCCACCTCTACACGCTCCTCAACCACTACCTCCACTGCAACATGCTCACCCCTAGCCTGTACATCCACTCCGCCTCCGATGTCCAACATCGGTACATCCTCAGCAACTACCTCACGGATAGGTGATAGTGCACCTACCTGACCCCCTCTTCGTCCTCTCCGACCTCATCTACCACCTCTATCATCACCATCTCTGCCACCAACTCTCTCGACTCTAGCACCTCCACCTCTCCACCGTCCTCTAGGTCTTGTGCCTCATCTCTCAATAGGTGTCAGCTGATTTGGATTTGTGTAAGGAACAGGTCGATGCTCTACCCACCATGCGTCATATGCAGCTGTCATACTTGGGTCTGCTAATCCATCTCTCCATGCCCACTATACTAGCTATAATGCCTGTATCTTTTCCTCAGTTGTAGCTACTGGTATCATAGGTCCCCAATACAGAACTTCTCTGGATGACCGAGCAAACTCTGCTCTGCTCCGAGGCTCATCTTGAACCTTGCCAAACTGTCTCAGAACTCTGTCTGGCAAGTGTCGCTCAATAATGTGTACACTAGAAACAGTCCTCCCAATGAGATACTGTGTCTATTTGTAGAATACCAAATGTACCTCCTCATCCACCCACTCCTCACAATTCATGTAAGGTCTCCATGTGAACTAATCAAGAATATCCAATGCATGTTGCCAATACCCTATGTCCCCAACATGTGTCTTGTATATTAGAACACATAAGGGTGTCTCTCCGGTCTCTCTATAGTAACCGGAGGACGAAAATCAACTATCCTCTCCCAACCCCATACCATCAGTAGTGTAGTCCCAAAACTCAATGACTGTGCATCTCTGTAAGCAATTTCGTGTAGGTGAAAGTATAACATCCCAAGCAGACATGGACCCCATGCATACCTAGTCTCGCTCTCTAACATGCCAACCAACATAGCACCCCATCCCACTGGAAATCCGTGACCCCATCTGTCTAGAAGAACTATACCCCCAATCAATGTACATAAAATACAGTCAATCCTGTCGTATCTGTCTGCTAACACTGGCCATCTAATCTCATAGTGCTCGATGCCGAGGCTACTAATGTCATCTACCTGATAAAACCTCGCCAACTTAGTCAATCCTCACTAGGTATCATACATGACCCGCTCTCCCCTAATAGGAAGTCTCAAAATCCTATACACATCCTCTAATGTGACAGTGGCCTCCCCAGTCGGTAAATGAAACAACGATGTCTCTAAATGCCATCGCTCGCATAGTGTCGTCAACATACCCTTGTTCACCCGAATAGTGGGCATCGACAAACAGTGGCGTAGACCCAGTCTCCATAATAGCCGAATCTCTGCAGTAGTCAAACAATCTTTGAGATCGAATGTATCTAGACGTGACTCCCACATATATATAGGATCTAAAACCACCTACATTTAAACCATGATGTCAAGAATTTTCAAGTTTTCCTTAGAATTTTTTTTTCGAAAAATTTACTAGTCAAATGCGGCTCACATTCATAGATGCGGTGCATTTTTGCAAATGCATTAAACTAAGCCTCACTTGCGGTGCATATTACATATGCATCGCATATTTTTCCACACCCTTTCAAACTACTGCACATGTGGTTCACTAAACCACATGCGGTGCATTTTTAACAAATGCGGTGCATTTTTCATCAATCCACCTAACTACAACATATGCATTTCAAAAATGCATATGCGGTTCACTACTACACATGTGTTTAGCCCTAATGCTAATGCATTGCATAAATACACATGTGGTGCATTCTAAATCAAATGTGTTCATTCCCTAAACTTCCTAACCTAGCCTAGAGGTGTTTTCACACATGCGTCGTTTCACAGTCAAATGCGGCGAATATGACGGCATATGCATTGCTTACGACAAGCCGCATTTGCTTAATTACCTTTCAAACACCTAAAACTATGTCCAAAAATAACTTTGACAAGTTTTTTTTCAGGTACATACCGGTGGTCTTGCGTCGGCTGGCCTCTTGAACATCCGGATCTAATAACCACGATGCGCAGCGTATGGAATAGGTGCCATTTTCATCAGCTACTCAGAGAAAAACTCCTCTTTTTCTAACTCCTTCGAGTGCAAATGAATTAGGTTTAGCCCTAATTCCTATTTATAGGTGGGTTTGAAAGGGCATTTCTTCTGACCTAATCTATTGGCCATGTAACCTCTCAACTTCAAATGACCCGTATTCGTCCGTATCAACTCCAAATTCATTTTCGTCAACTCCATAGCCTTTCTGACTATCAAATTGACTTATTGGGAATATTTCCTGATTTTTTTTGAAACTTTAAAAAATTGTCAATTTTCCCGAGGGGGCATACCTTAACCTGTTTCATGTTGGGGCATGATCGGGGCATATTTTCTTTGACACAACGTCATACCAACATTGTATCAAAGAGGGGCAAATTGTAGATACCGAAAATTGGTCTAGGCCTGTGAGTACACATTCGACATAATTTTCTATAGTTCATGGTCTTGATTAAATAATGTTAATTATTTAATTAACCTTTCTAGCACATATTTCCTCTATTAATTAAATACCCCTTTTTAATTCATTCATTAATTCATTATTAATCTTTATTCAACCTGATTGATTAAATAAATCATATTTATTTAATTATGTTGCGAACTAATTAATTCTTCCCCCTTTATCTATCAATTAAATAATTTATTATTTAATTATCCCTTTATCATACTTTTCCAACTATAATTAAATATCTTTATTTAATTATTCATTTAACCCCCTTTATCTATAATTAAATATTTATTATTTAATTATTCAGCTTATCCTTTTCAAATAGTGAAATTAAATAAATTACTTTATTTATATAATTAAAGTCTCTTATTTTTGAGTGTTGAATTAAATTAATATTTAATTATTTATGTCACATTCCTCTATCATTCAGTTATCTAAGTCATTCACTCACCTTCTGACTATAGATCTATTTTTAGTTCTCCAGTTATCTCTGGATTCAACACCTGTTTATCTCTGCGAGAAGACTCTCCGTCACAACTAGTCGATTAACTAGTTCTTACTCCTGTTTGCATTCAAATGCATTAGTCTTCGAGTTCCAACTTTGGATTTTGCATACAAAGTCTGTTTCTTCTATTTTTGAAGATTAAGATCCTGAACTTGTGTTCTAACTCACGTTCTAACTTAGTCTCTATCTGCAGTCTTTTCTGAACTCATGTTCTAACTCGTGTTCTAACTTATGTTCTATCTAAGACAAAACTCACATCGCATGGCATTCATCAATCTCATCCATCGATCTCTCTTTCAATCTGAGCCGATCATTCGAAAACCCAAAATCTATGAAATCGCTTGTCATTATCATTATTCATCCTCCCAAAATCATACACTTTTGAGAAGAGACTTATCTTCGATATTTTTCTTAGACACTCGAAGTTATGCTTGCATTCAAACACATAAATCTGAGGGCAACAATACTGAAAAGGAAAAATGGAGAAGAACAATCAAGATAATTCGAAGGAATGAACGCATATTCGGTGAGAGCTTTCCATTAAATTGTTTAGTTTATTTAGTTTATTTCCTCGTTCTTTGTTGTTTGATTTTAGATTATTATTTAGATTAGTGTTAACATTGTTATTCTAGTATTGCAGAAAATCTATCATTTACATAAGGCATATCTATGGGCTCAAAGAAGGGATGAATATTAGGTATAGAGGTGATTAAAGGAGGATTTGAAGAGGGAGAAATGATCACTTGCACCCACTTGGAGTGAGGTTCATCAAGGTCCATCGAAGAAGATGAAATTATAACTAAAGAAATATAAGAAGAAGCAAAGAAAGAGATAGAAGAAGGGACAAAAGCAAAGACAAAAGGTTCATCCCCGATCTATTTTAAGGCCTCACATTCCTAGGCCAGTGCTCATCAACAATGCTACGCTCATGCACAAGTCAATTTTGATGGTTGTGACCATTAGGAATAGCATCTTGAGAAGACTATAGGGTGTCCTATTCCATCAGAGGAGTAGTCTTCACAATCATTGTTGGTGGAAGAGTAAGCTCCTAAGGAGGAATAGGAGTCATAAAGATAGAGGCATAGTTCTCAATCATAGTCTCCTTTCCTTTTTTTCTTTGGAAGCAAGTGGAGGAATGGGAGAAGGCCTTGGAGGCCAATATTCAGTAAAAAGAGAAGAAGAACCAACTCCACTTGCATGCTTCCCCTTACCATACAAGGTTCCCTAGGGAGCTGTAGGTAAGACTAGGAGTTGGAAGACTTGTGGTTTAAATTTCTTCAACAAGAGTTCCTTTACTTTTCCTATGCTAGGAATAGTAGAAGGAATGGAGGAAATCATCGAAGGTTGTAAAATCCTAAAAGAAGAAGAAGGTACATGTGTGAGAGCATGCTTGTCTATAGCCTTCAAAGAAGAATACATAGAAAATGAAGCATTCTATTGTGTGCACATAGAGGCCTTCATAGAAATGGTGTAGAAGAAGGTTAAAAGGTAGAATCAGGGGTAGTGATTCCTATTTTTTATATGTAGTAGGATCTATAGAACAAGTCTCCATGGGTTGGTAAAGGTCCAAAAAGAGTGGGCCAACTATGATCTAGAGAGAAGCGCCCACGTGACATGAGTGATTTGTATCCAATATCCTGAATAATATGCACTATTCCATCATGAGGGAATTTTAAGAATTTATGGACAACTAAAGTGACTGCATTCATGGATACTAGCCGTAGAATTCCTAGTCTTACTGTGAATAGGTTGGATTCAGGAATCACAACAATGGAACATCAAGAAATTTAGGCCCAACAAGGAATGTAAAATAAATTGAACCAATGGGTAGGAATAAGAGACCATCATGAGTATGGAGTGTGGTCTTTGAATCCTCATACTTATCCTTATGTAAATTGTTGATAAAGAGGGTTTCCTCCATAATGACATTGATTCGACTAGTGGGGTCAACCATAAAACCAATCATAATGTTACCATTGACTTGAGTTGGGATGTAAAGCGAAGAAGGTTTTCTATTAAGAGGTAGGTCATGTGGTGCAAAGGTTATGTTAGGAATATTTTCTACACAACTCATAAGATAAATAGGAATGAATGAGACCATGTGAATGTACTCAAAAGGGATAGGACTTAAAGATGAAGAAGTAGATGTTATTAGGTAGGTAGAGTAAGAAGAAAACATATTTATGTAGATATGTAGTTGGTTGTTAGGCTTGGCTACATATAAGTTATTTGTCCTACCATAAATATGGATGGTACTTCTATCTATGTGGTCTTAGACTATATATCTAAGATGCACACAATGTTCAATATCATGACCAAGGACTCGGTGGTATTAATAAAAAATTTATGCATCATACCAGCTAGGGCAAGGTTTATTATCAGGCAACGGTCTAATTTTTGGGAGATCGATTAAACTATATTTAATAACTTCTTAAGAACATTAGTGTAGGATTTGTATAGTTTTGTGAACACTTTGTTGTGTCCTATGATGTTCTTCTCAGTAACAATAAAAACTATGTTTAGTACTACTTTATTTATTTTAGGCTCCCTAGAATTAACATAGTTAATAGACTAATAGGATAGTAGGTTGGGAAGGAAACCTCATTCTGTGTCACCATCTTTTGGTATTCTCTCAATGCAACACACATATGAAAAAAATAAGGGTATTTCATTAAGAGAACTCTTTCTCTCAACATCAGCAATAGATTTATGATGAACACATGTTGAACATCAAAATCTAGTAGGGGATAGGAGATCTAAGAAAATAGGGATTGATAGCAGATAATGAATTCAATTACCTTCTCATGACTTCCTTGCTTATAATGGACAAGATCAATGAAGGTGATCTTCGACCCAATGTTCACCTAGAACTACTATAAGAATTGATTAGCCCATTAATAAAAACTAAAGATAGAGTTATCAAGAAGTGAGCATAACCACTCCAATGTAGTATCCTTGAGGGATCATGGGAATAACTTATCTAAGAAAGAATCTTGATAGAGGAAATCAATACACATTGTATTGATTGATGAGACATGGGCCTACAAGTCACCTTTTCCGTTGTATTTATCAAACTTTGGAATTTCTACCCCTTGGGGTATGGCAATATTTAGAATGTTAAAGGCTAAAGGATGACAATGATAGTATGGTTGCAATGTGGATTGATAATTAGATATGGTTAGGTTATCCAATTGTGATTATATTTGTCCCATGTTTTGTAATAAAGCATTCAGGATGGGATTAGATGGTAGGGTTTGACTGGTTGAGGTGGTGGAGGTTCAGGATGTGGATGCATAGATATTGTACCCAAAGGGACATAATTCACTTTGAATCCAAGAGAATCCATAGGAACATTTTTTATATTATCAATAGTGGTGAAAGAGGGTGCAAAAAGACCAGTTTCTACCATGTGCATAGACACTTTCAATATCGAAAGATACAACTATATACCGGTGATCTCTAATTGGATGTTCTAAGGATTTCCCAAGATTGAAGTGCATTAGGGGACATTAGTGTCTACTATGTTAGTATCCCTTGAAGAAAATCAAGGCCCCTTTGGTCTGAGATAATAGAATCCCTCAAAAAAAAATACTAGAGGAGCTTCTTGAGTGTATGTATTCTCTTTGTTTAAAAATTCCTCAAAATATTTAAGCTTCTCTTCCAAATATTGAACTTGTTCAAACCGGACCCTGAGAGTAGACTCATGATCTATGGGAGAATAAGAGTTAGGAGTGCTTGGTTGAGAATTGACTAGAACTTTTTTTGATGGATGAATGAAAATAAAATGTGGGGTATAACCAAGTGACAATGTTGTAGTGAATTGATCAAACTCATTACCTAAATGGGGTGGACTGAATTGTCTCCTTGAACCCATATCTAAGTGTCAAATGCTTCTTCTAACTAAATTTCTAGAATTAGTAGATTGAGTTGTGAAATTCATGAATGTATCACAACACTCAATCCAATAGATGTCCAAACAAGAGAGAAGAAATTTACAACAAAAGATTAAGGTTCAGTGATTTTTTTAGTGGCTAATATTTGCCAATTGGCTCATAGTTGAGATTTGGGAATCCAAAATTGGCTAATAATTAGAGCTATAATGTGACTTGAATCACCACATTTTTACAAAATTTTATTATAGTCTTAGTTAAATTGCCAAAGAATTTATTTTATTAAAATAATTAACTCAAATTTTTTCCACCATATTCGATACATGATGAGATTAGATTTGCCTAAATTTTATAAATTATAGTAGAAATCTATATTAATTCACCAATAGTATATCATAATTATCAATTGCTTTAGGACCATATTTCTAATCTTTAGTTTCCACCATTGATTTTTAATATAATATAATGGCCCTTGTGTTCCATGAGGTAAAATGTACCCATGATCTGTAATGCTCATGAGGCCCACAATTGCAGGTTTCGTGATCATTATATATTGTGGGTATGTTTTACCTTATAGAATATAATGGTGGCCATTATATTATATTTTAAAACAATGTTGGAAAGTCTACCCCTTAAACCCATCAATAATTTCCACTCTTGGGCCCCTACTTTTCCATGAGAATTATTTTTAGATTGGATGGATTCACCATCATAATTAATACATTTTTCTATTATTTTCAAGATTTGCCAAAATTTTCTAAAAAAATTATTGATGTAAAAAAAATCGCTAATAAAATTAATATTTTCTCCTTAAAAAATGAAAGATTCACTATGATTTAATATTTTTTTTGAGGGGGGTTTCTTAAAGTTATCACTATTAAGGTTAGGATAGTTTCACGCCGAGTTCAACAAAATATAGAAGAGGAAATTTGACACCCTAAAATTACATGATCTCAAAGGGTGAATGTTCCTCAACTACCTTAGGGATCAAAGCTCAGGTGACAGGATGGAGCTTGACAAGGGAGTTTGTTTATATTTTATCTGGAATAAAAATAAGAGAGTTTTAGAAACCAAAAGAGAAAGTTGTAGAGGTTTGCTAGACAAACCAGTAGGCTCTCAGCCAGGGATGACAATGTGGCATGCAGACGTCCCCACAATGTGTTGTAGTCTCGTACGAACCAAAAATTGAGTTTATAATAGAAAAAACACAAAGAACTAGCTAATTATCTAATTACTAAAATCTAGGGGAAATTATAGAATAATAAATAGAATAACAAAAAAGAAATAATGAACATAAACTAAACTAGATTGAAAGGAAATGATGGAAAAGGAAGAAAGGACTCTCACAAGAGGTCCACGAATGAAGCTTCCCACAATGTTGCAACTTTGAAACCTGCACACATGGAGATGAGAAAATGGTTGGGGTTATTTTAGGGGCTTGCTTGGTCAAACCCCCACACATGTGTTTCCATATCCACAGATAGTCATATAGATAGAGATAAAATAAAATGACAAGATAAAGAGAATAGATAGAAAAGCTAGAATAATAATATGTTATCAATGTAAATGATAATGCAATAAGAAAAGTAGAGTTACCCTCCCTTTAGTAGACAAGGAATGTCGAAAGGAAGAGTATGCAATGTCCAAGGTTGTGCCAAGAATACCAAAGTGTTGGTGTAGAGATCCAAGTGTAAGAGATCTTGGTAGAATGAGAGAGTGAGAATGATAATGAGCAAGATAGGTTGAGAGAAAGTGAATAGAGTGAATGTATGAGATAATAGGAGGTTTGAAAGGGGTATTGGCATGCAAAGGTATATTTTTTGGTGTTCCTACAAGCTACAAAGGCATTAAACTTCATGGGCAGGTGGGAAGTGTCATGTCCAAATGACTATGAAGTTAGGAATCTTTTTGGGATGTTTGTGTGATGCATAGGCATCTATGTGTCATGCAATCATCCACAACAAAATTTATCTTTAATGGAAAAAATGAAAGGGTTAATAAAAAAATAAGGTTAGGAGAAGGGGATATTGCACTATCAAATTTAATTAATCTAATTGGGAGGTTATGAAATGTGAAATTGTATAGGATGCAATTTTTGATATTACACCTACATGAACACAAATATTATATGAGAGTTTTATAAATATCTATGTTAGCTAAAAGAATAATCTACACACAAGAACATAATACAAACACTTCACAAAAGAGATAAATAAAAAAGAGCATGAAATAGATGATTAAAGAGGTATGGTTAGCAAGCAGTATTATGATATATTCCATACAATGCTTTTGATTTTTCATTGTTACTACAATTTGTATTATAGGATAACCATGAAAGGGGTGGGAGATATGAGGACCCACATGCTAGAAATTTATATTATTCTAAGTGGCTCATAAGCTACCAAGTTACAAAGAGCTTAAATTTATTAGCGCCTTGAAAATTATAAGATCAAAGTGTGTGCAATGAGAGCCTCCCCTTTAAATAATTTAATGATGCCAAGAATGAAAGTTATTTTAAGGAGAGAGAGAGAGAGAAACAGATCATTATCATGTAAACAACAAGTATTTTTAATTAAGAAACACATAATATTGTTCTCATGGGATGAGATTACATAGGGTAGGAATGCCACATAAAATATACATCACTTGTACAAAAAAACTCTAAGGGACTCATAGACCTAGGGTCAATATAGATATATGATAATCATAAAAATCATCAGAGGAAGGAGGTGTGAAGTGTTCATTACCCAAGTCTAGTGGAACTATGGGTACAAAGGAAGAAAGATACATGAAAATAAATAAAAAATTTGGGTCAACATGGAAGAGGCATAAATGTCTCAATAGTTTGCATCATCCCCAAAAGATGAGAAAGAAAATTACAAAAAATAGAAGAATGATGATACAAATAGGAGAATTGAAAAAACTTAATTTACCATATATTCATGTACCTAAAAGGGTATCATGGGTCCTTTAGATTAAACAACATAAACAAGAAAGCACAAGGGTCACAAAACAATCAAGAAAACACCTATATTCTAAAGATACGAAAGTATTGCTCTAAGGAGCATCATCAAATATATCACTAGTCTCCCAATGTTGATCATAAGGGGAGGGAGGCTGATCCTATAGAGGAAGTGTCATTAGATAAATAATAGGAGTCTCACCTATAGTAATGGCAAAGGAATTGGCTACAAGTAGAGTGTATTCTTGAAATTCATGAAAGGAAAGTGTCGACAATCTTATGAAGAATGATGATAACACCAAAATATCCATGAAAGATTCAAAAAATCACTCATCATGAGGGGAGGCTAGTGAATTACTATCAAAATATGTTACAAAAGGACTATCACTATTAATCTCTTGAATGGGAGAAGTGATAAGAATATAAGAATTTAGGTCTCCTTTTGTGAGGAGAACATATGTAGAATGGTGTGTAGGTGACAAAGGTGGGTTCAACTTTTCTTGTGGTGAGCTAGAGGGGTAATTTTCAAATTTTATTTTTGGAGGTGGGTGGGGGATGTCTATCTCAATAGTGGTAGGATAGAGAATATTTGGAAAAATTTGGTGGTGGGCACATTAGAATGGTATAAGGAAGACTAGTTTAGCATTGTAAATGAAATATGCATTTGGTATATCTAGAATCATGAAGAAATGAAGAATATTTGGGAGGTTTGAAATGAGAGGGGATCCACCGAAGGACTCAAGATGGTCTACACCATTTTGGAGTTAGGTTAATTAAGGTTACAATGAGGTACAAAAGGTTCTATAGAAGCAACATGATGAGGTAAAGAAGTTGTTGGGAATAGGTGCCTCAACTTCCAACTTGGACCTCTGAAAGACTTGGCGGAATTTCATTCTTTCATGCCTTTACCACCCTACTATTAGGGTTTAGTCTTTGAGGTGCGGTCTAGCAGTTTACCACTTTACCGCGGGCCTCTAACAGTCTGGCCACAGTGGCATGGTGTTACCACGTTACTGCGGGGTCAATTTCTGGCGGTGGAGGTAGCACGATGAGTGGTGTGAGAGTGGCGAGCTGGCGGAAGGAAGGTTTACCTCCTTACCCCGGGTGTTGATCAACGGTGGCACAGTGGCAGAAATTGATGATAGTGACTTAGCAATGACCGCTTACCGCTCCACCGCGATGGCCTTTCATCTGCATCATGATGGCATGATAAACCGTTAGCGATATGGGCGAGCAGTCACCACCCTACTATGGAAGGATGGCGGTTAGGGTTCGATGGCTCGGTAAGCCACCGATTGTCTGTGCAAGCGGTTACTGCCTTACCACGAAGGTCTAGTGGTCTCGATCCGATGGCATGGTGGTGACCCGACAATTAGCACTGGTAGTTACAGCCGCACCGCAAATGACTGTTGCTTGCTCAGCGGTAGCACGGTAAGAGATGCATGTCTCTTGTTGACTGGTCTAACTCTGAGTTGGAAGTGGCTAGTGAATAAAAGGGCGAAGCATGGCAGGTTCTGATCAACTGAAGACCAAATGGTGAAGGCAGTAAATGCAATTTTGTTTCAGTTGGTGACATGATCATTTTTGGAAATGAATTAAATGCCTGAGCGACTCGATATGACTGTGCAAGATCAGTTTGGTTAGAGGATCATATTATCTGGTTGGGCAATTGGCATGACTTTAATGACTGGTGATTGGTTGTTTTGATTGAATGTAGGATTTTCTGCACAGTCAATTATTGTAATATAAGTCACATAAATGTGATGATTATAAAAAGGTTGAGTGAAGTCTGTTTTAGACTATAATGAATTGTTGTGAGCTTAGACAGAGAAGAAGTGAAAACAGTGATTGTGTGTAGTAATTTTTTTTTACTGTATACTTGTGCTAAGTATTGTAACAATGAATGTATGCTACTCAGTCTGATACTATGAGCTGATTGCCACAGAGAGAGGTCTGCATTTTGTATGTAAATGTATTTATTGAAATACAAAGAGATCAATCTTGGTGTGGTGGGTTTTTTACCCGAAAGGTTTTTCCCATGTAATTTTGGTGTTTGATTTGTCTATATGTTATTTTTCTACTACTCTTGATATGCTACATGTATGCATTTTAAGTTTTAGAACTAGTTTTTACACCTCTCCTCTATTGTTTTAGCATTAGGAAAACATTTTCGCACTGATTTTTTCCTTTCATAAGCAATTGAAGAAGGAATGATTAAATATGGTGGTGATCACAACAGAGGATGATGCTCAATGGTGGACATCTCTATAACAGATTTCTTATAGGACAGTGCATAGTGATGACATCAATTATGGGGCTCAAGTGTAGCTATAAGAGGGGGAATGATATCATTCTTCTTTGATTGTGAAGTTATTCTCATTTTTGGAACAAGGAGAGGAATAATCCTAATAGATGGAGGTCAATAGGCCTAGGGTGCACATGAGGGGACATGTGAAACAAGTGCCTTTCCTTAATTTTTATAAGAGAAATCGAAGGAACAAGAGGTATCACTAGAAGGTAGGGTGCAAGTGTTGCATGGAATGATTCCTATCTTATGATTTTCTTTCAATTTCTTATCAAAGGGGTAAGTCTAGGAATGATAAGAGCTACAAGAGGGTAGAAAAAATATGGAAAATATCTCAATAGTATGGGTGACTTTCCTTGGTTTTTCATAGACATGTGGTAGAACACAAGGCATTGCTAGAGGCAGGGATACCTTACAGGGAATGGGAAGATGACCCAACAAACCACTCTTGTCCTTAGCCACTAAAGGAGTAGGCATGGGGACATAGGAATTTTGTTGAGTTTGGGTGACTAAAGGGTAGGTGCCTATGAGAAAATAAAATGAAGGATTTAAGGAGGAGGACTCTAAACAACTTGATTTAAATTTTGAATAATATTTAAATAGAAAATATCTACAAGGTTGCAAAGTTCCAAGAGGTGTAGGCTAGAAGTAATCAAGATAAAATCCCCCACAAACAACAAGTGGTTTATACCTATTTTACTAGATAGTATGCACTATACCTTCATGGGTAAACTTTAAGCATTTATGAACAACTAAAGTAACCAATTCTATGAAAATAAACCAAGGACCTAAATTCACATAGAATAGGTCAGATTCAAGAATTATAGAGAAGATGGATTCAACACACTTGGATCCAACCTAGACTAAAAAAGTGAAAGAACCTATAGTGGGGAGAGATAAGACATCATGCATATGAATAGTTATATGTGAATCAACATACTTATCTGTATGAAGCTAGTTGATGAAGAGGATCTCATTTCTAATAAATTAACCCTACTAGAAGGGTCCATGAGAATTTTTTAATGGTTTTCTTGTTGAAATGACTAGGTTTGTACATCAAACCATCATTTATACCAATTGGCATATTGTTAGAAGAAAAATATATGGTGGGACTAGTAGTTTCATATGCTCGAGATGATCAAGGGTGAGCGTTCACCATTTTCACCATATCACTCAATGGAGGAAGTGGTTAAAAATAAAAAGTAGAAGGAACGACACCAACAAAATTAGAAGAATGTGTTGGAAATGGGTTAAGAGTAAATATATAAATTTTGAGTAGGCTTTGTCATTGAATTATTGATGTGGTATTGAATTAAGTGGAGAAGAAGCATACATTTCTCGATGTTGTGTCCATATACATAATAAAATTTAGCCAAAGTATTTTAGGTCATAAGAAGTCAAAAGAGGTTAAATAGGAGGAAGTGTTATTAGATTATTTTAAAGTTACTTTTTCCTTATACTATATAAGGACTCAGATAGTTTAGTGAGCTTCTTATGCTCCTAAGGTGCTAAAATAGACACATAAAAAGTTTGAGAAGTGTTTATTACATTTTTGTTTTGTTTGAAGAACTTTTTTTCTTATAATTGCTTGAAGAAGAAGCACCACCTTGGGTATTAGTGGGATTTTATGAGGTATAACCCACATATTGACTCAAATACTATTGATATTCATGACATTCTATGGGAAGGTGAGCAAAGGAATTATATTTATTGAGTAAAATTTGATCACGTAGTGTTGGATGAAAGTTTCTTATGAACACTCTTTGTACATTAGAATTAGGGAATGCATATGATACTTGAGAAAATAGAGATTGATATAAAAAAATAAAGTTAGTTACCTTTACACCTAGTCCCTTCTTACAATGGACAAGGTCATTAAACATGACATATGCTCCATTTTTTCTTGGAAGTATTGAAGAAACTAATTAAGTTTTTCTTCATATGTGTTAATAGAATGATCAAGAAGAGAAAAACTAATTCAACATTATATATTTCAATAAACATAGGAAGAGATTTTCTAATAAAGAATCTTGAAATAAGAAATCACTGCTTATGACAATGAATTCCAAAACATGTGTTTGAGGGTCAATTTTTTATACTTCTCAAAAATAGGAACTTGAAAGCCTACTAATAGGGATCTAGTTAGAATGTGAAATTATAAAGAATTTCATTGAAGAAATATGTAGTTGAGTTGATGTGCTAGTCATTGTAGCTAGTTGGATTTGCAGTTGGCCAAAATTTTGTATGAGTTGACTAAGGACATGGTCAATAATACACATACAAGTAGTGGAGGTTTGTAGTTCTATAGATGTGAAAGTAGTGAAGATAAGAGGATACGAGGTATCAAAGGTTCTTCCAAAGAATCTGGAAGAAAAAATGCTAGAAGTAGTAGATATCATAGACATGGATGTTGTAGTCAACATGCGCACAATAGGGGCTAGCATTAACATCAGAATTTGTGTTTCAATAAGGTTTAATTTTAAATCTTTTTTTTTTTGAAAAAATAGAAGTGTAGGACAGGAAATTGTTTTACACAATGTGTGTCAATCCTTTAAGTAATTTTAGAGATTAAGGTTTTGATATTAGCATTCTATAAATGGAATCTAGGACAAGCATCACTTTAGTGGGGGTGTCCTTGGCTAGAAAATATTTTAAAAGTTGTAAATGTTGATCTACATTTTGTATCTAAGAAAGAGGAAATTGAGTATTTTCCTCATGATCAAAGCTCTCATCTACAATAGGAGAAGTTTGAGATGGGGAAGTAGGATTGAGACTTATTAGAGGACCAGATTAAGGCAACCTAGTAGTAAATTATTCTCTAGAAAATTCAAGGCTAGTGTAGATTAGTGTAGTGAAGGGTCATGATTGTGGCATGTAATACCCCTCCATTTTGATTCTTGTTCAAGTTGCTTTATACTATGTTTGGTTGCAATTACTTTGATACTGGATACATTTTGTTATGATGTTTTGAATGCTACCATTGAGCGACAACTATTATTGTGGGATGTAGTTATCTGATTATTGTTTCACATGCATTATGGATTAATGATGTTATAGAGTTAACATGAGATGTTATTATGAGATTACTGGATTATGATGGAAGTGTCAGTTTCAATGAGTGTATTGGTGAAGAGGACGAGTTCGCATCACTCGCTTGCGAGCGCCCTACGAATCCGTAATTTCTTCTTCACGATGTGTATTATATGCTGGATATATCGTATGATGTTGTTTACTTGGTTGCAGGATTGCAGGTACATGACATCGACTCCACCTGGTTTCACAGGTTTGAGCATGTCGATCAAATGGTTAAGTTGAACGGGAGATAGTAACTAGGTAACATGTGTCAAGTCTACGCACTAGCCTTAGTGTGTCGTCAATTGTGTTTGTCAAGTCATTATCTGTCTTGCTTTGATGTTATTTAATTCTGAAAAATTCTTGATTTGGAAATAGATATTTAGAATAATTGCATTTAAATCATGTTGATGGTTATTTAATTTAAATAATGCAATGTGGATAAAAGTTTATACTTAAAATTAATTAATTATATTTAGTTTATTTAATTAATTAAATTTGATCCAAGGGGTTGAATTTAGTTATTAAATAATTAAATTAATTAATTAAACGTGATGCAAGAGAATGAAAGGAAATAAAAGAATTGAAATTAATTTTGGAATTTTATATAGACGTGTGGGAATTAAATTAGAAATTGTAATTAAATGTTTATTTGGGAAATTGGTTGCAACTTTGGAAATTAATTTTTTATTTGAAATTTCATTTTAAATTGAAAGTGGGTTTTTGGAAAAGTGAAATTGAAAATTGAAATTGAAATTGAAATATCTAATTTGCATGTAATGTGAATTAGGGTTGTAAATATTGAAATTGAAATTGAAATTGAAATATCTAATTTGCATGTAATGTGAATTAGGGTTGAATTAGGTATTTTTGATTTATAAAGAATACATGTTTTAATTTTAGGGCGGAAAGTTTTCAGAAAAATACATTTTTACAGCAGGGAAGAAATTTTGGAAAATTTGCATAAGGGTTTGAAGAAAGTTTGATTATAGAATTGATTGAAGGAAAGATTGTTTGCATTTGTTGGATTTTGGATTGGATTCTTTGAAGGATTGAAGAAAATTCAAGAAATCTTTGGAGGAGGCTTGCATCAGAAATTCATCTCTTCCTGTAGCTTCTTGTACCAGGTTTTCCTCTTTGTGTTTTATTGATCTTGATTGTTTTCTTTAAAATAGTAATGATTAAAGATTTGTTTGTTAAATCTATTTTAGAAAATAAATTTGATATTAGAAGAAAGAAATTAAACAAAGTTACAGCCTTTGCTTGTGAAAATTCTTAAGTGAAAATTGTGAAAACCTTAGTTGAATTTAAATTATTTGGAGAAATTGATTTTATTGTTATTGAAATCAAACATAGAGATTGAACAATGCATTTAGAATGTTTTTAGAAAATGAAACTTTCTGGTTATTATTAAAAAACGGATTTTAAAATCTGCAGTATAGTTATATTTTCATGGTAAAATGGTCTGATTGCGTCACCTATAACTTCACTTTTACAAACTGGGTTTTCAAGAAATTTAAAGGGTTTTTGCATTTTGAAGTTTTCTTACCTCTATCCAAAAATCGCAAATACCTAGATCGTAGTTTTTGAGTTACGCTTGAAACATGAGACTGTTGTTAAGTTATTTTCCCATGGCTGCTTTGAAAATAAAATAATAATAAATTGATATTTATAAATATTAATATTTTAGGTATTGTTATTATAATATTAAAATATTATATAATAATATTTTATATTATAATTTATAATACTAAAGTATTATATTTATTTATATTATTTTAAATAAAATTTGTATATTAGATTAGTGGAATTAAAATTATAAACATATGGAAAAATTATTGTTTATTTTAAAATGGCATGTTAAAGTTTAATTGAAGGAGTTAAATATTTGATTAAAGAATGCATAATTTAAAATTGAATTGTGGAATTTAAATTCATATGTAAAAGGTCCAATTATTAATATGATTTAATTGGAAAAATATATTTATATTTTAGAATATTGATGATAAAGAATATTTTATTTTGAATTAATCAATTTGATATTCTGCAAAGTATAGAAGATATGTTAATGATTAAATATATTTAAATATATTAACTTATATTTAGAATATATATAGTGAAGGTATATATCCATTTGAGAGAATAAATAATATTTTATCTTATTTTATTTTGTTTTTTGCAAATTGGGTATTATTAATGTTCTAAAAGAAATAATTAGTATGTGTAGAAAATGTATAGAGAAAGATATTTAAATATATTGAAGAATTATAGAAATATTTATATTTAAATGTTTATTCTAATTAATGAGATTTAATTTGAAACCATATGAATGCGTGGTCCAATAGATAAGCCAAAAGATGTTTTTATACATTGATGAAATTGCATGTTTTAAATGGATAGTTGATGAGACATAGACTCCGGATAGAAAATTGGAAAAGATTGGTTGCAATAGTGTTAGGTTGCATTAGAAGTAAATTTAGGAACTAACTATATTGAAAAAGGCAAATAGTTATTATGTTTTATTTAGTTCCATAAAGTAATCTAGTCATTGTGAATGGAATATTAATGGTGTCTATATAATATGGAGCATATATATATATTCAGTGTAAAATTCATTATCGTATTTTATTTTAATGAGATGCATGCAATGTATTATTGAATAGAGATTTAAAAATGAATTGATTAGTGTATATGGAAAATGGATAGAGAAACAATATGTTATTATATTAAAGTGATTGAATGTGTTGAATAGAAAAGTGAATGAGATGTAAGATTTGGTTAGGAAATGGAAAGAGTTTACTTGCATGGATTTGTGTCGATTTAAAAGTAAATTAAGAAGTTGTTTTATTGATGAGGCAATCAATCATGTTATCTATTAATTTCTATTTAGATTAATTGAATCATTGTGATTGGATTTTGAAAGAGATATGGATTTAGTATATCCAAAAGTAGTATCTTCCCCATGATTATCTTAAAGGATTTAATTCTCTGTATTCAGTAAAGGGAAGTAAGTTTAATTGTTTTAGATTTCCAATAATGAAAAGGGGAATAGGGGTTATGATTATTTTAGATGATCTAGTTATCGTGTCTTTGACTTTGTCAACACTACCTATTGAATGATTATGGATTTAGGAAATTCAAATATTAGATTTGATTGATGACTTGAATGCTTTTGCTACTATGTCGTCAAGTTGCATTGTTGGTTTTGGGATTTAGTGTTAGTCCTAAATTATAAGTCTTCCAGAAGAACTAAGAGGATAAGGGTTGTTGAATCTTTATGCCATCCAGTTGTTTGTCTTTGGGTAGTGCATGGCGTCTTTTCAGTTTTACCCAGTTTTCATGAACGGGGATGTTTGCACCTCCTTGGTTAGGAGCGGATTATGGGATCCGTGTCTGCTTGTATGGAGTGACCTTGTTATGTGGTTTCATCTTGTTGCCTCCTGTGAAAGGAGTGGACTATGTGTTGTTGCCTCCAAGATGTTTGGAGTGAGATCTTTTGTGCCTCCTGTGAAAGGAGTGGACTATGTGATTGTTGCCTCCAAGATGTTTGGAGTGAGTTTCTATTATTTGTATCCTCTTTGTGTTGGAGTGGATTATGATGCCTAGTTGGTATGCACTTGTGGTTCCCTTGGTGGATTGTTTGGATGTGTGTTGTCAAATAGAAGAGTGGCTTCTGTTAGGCGCCAGAGCCCAAAGAGGTAAACTGGATAACCTTCAGGAGTGATTTAAACAAGTGATAATTAAAATAATGTACTTAGAAGATTAGGACTAACTTCTCACATTAATCAAGATAATTTAATCCTCACTCATAGACACAAGGGATTGTTTAGACTTGGGATGAGTGAGAAGGCCTGGAATGGCAAGATCAACTATCTTGTTTTTGCGAGAGGTAGTTGATTCCGCATGAGTGAGTATGAGTGCCGGGATTCGGTTGAGGCCACCAGGATTACTTGTGCCGGAGCCTATGAAGAATGCCCAGAGGAGATCTCATAACAAACCTTGCGATGACACTCTATCTATGACAACTGTTGTTAATTATTTTATGTGTATGGTTATTTGAACATACTTGATCTACTTTATGTCTGGAAGCAATGTGACCTATGTTAGTGATGTTGGAGTTGTACTTGCATTGTATTTGATTTGTACTAGTATTGTACTTGAGTTGTACCTGATTCGTACTTGTATGGTGAATGAGTTGTACTTGTTAATTCATTTGGTTGGTTATATCAGTATGAGTCAGTTTGAGTCTGCCTTTGGTTAGGGGTAGTAGAATCCTTGTCCATGTTACTTTGTTACTATCTCCTAGCATGGGGGGTGGGCCTTCGGGTACCACATTGGTTGGGTGGAACATGCACCAAAACCGTTGGGTCCCCATCTATCTTCAGTACTTGGTGGCGAGACATCCAGATGGAAAGCTCGCGGTTCTTGTTGTATTATCTTGCATTGTAATATTTTAATTTGTATAAGTTATTTTATCCCTCTGATGATTATGAGGTGGAGTTATGTAATTGTAATCTTTTGTACTATTGCCTCATTATGGGAATGAGTGATATTTCTATTGGATTAAGATAATGTTTATGAGATTGTATCTTGGTTGGTTATCTTATTATGTTATGTGGTATTCTTATGATGTATGATGTTTATTTCATAAAGTTCATAAGGCTATGGTTATATGTAATATGTATGTGTGGGTTTAAGTAATCCTAACCTTGTAGCCTTAGAGGTTGTTGTTAACTAGTAAGTGAATGTGTATGTTAAATGCACTTTATAAAAAAAAAATTAGTTCGCTTAAGACGTTAATTGCAACTTCCTTTAAGGTTACTTGGCAGGGCATTACATGGCATGTTATATGATCAAAGGCTTCTCATGATTATGTTTCCTAAATGAGAGATTAGGTCATGAAACTAATAAAAGAGTTTAAAACATGAAATATACTACCATTCATATAGTGAAAGAAAAATACCTTTTTATATATTAAATATAGTTTACAAAAAGATATTACATAATATGGAGCTACTGCCTCCATTAAGCCGATCACATAATCACCATAGTATCAAAAAAGAGTTATATTGATTACATATCGAATCAAAATAGAAACATGCTAACCAAACTCAATTCCACTCTCCTATGGCACTATTAATACATTCAACTATATCCACATCATAGGCACCAATATGAGGCAAAATCAGATTAGGGTCCATATTCATTGTAGCAGGAGGATCAATATCCATTTATTTTTGGAGGTCTTGTTTTTTTAACTCTCCCTTAATCAAATTCTTGTTGTGGAGCTATTTGTTTAGTAGCTCCAATTCTTCTTGGTTCAGTTTATTCCTCCCTTGAGGGAAGAAGTGTGCATATGTAATATTAGTTTTGTAAACAAGCATGAACCCTTCTTTTATCAAGATCATGAAGCATTCCTTAGGGATCTCCATGGTAGCTGATACCTATAACATAATACTTAAGAAGGTGGTACTACTATTAAACTTCTAAAGTAAGATGCATCCTTTTGTCCTGAAAGATCTCTTCATTCCCCTTCTTCCAAAGAGACCATAAAATATCATTTGACAAAACAAGCCAAAACATTTTAAAAGAAGCATCAAATCTTTCAACATAGCCAACAAGAATCTCATTCCAATAAAAACCAATATCATCATTCTAATTAATAGGGAGACCAAAAAACAAGGAGCAGATCGCAATGGCATATTGACATTTAAAAAAATACGCTCAAAATTTAAAGGCATAGAACAAATTCTCCATCGCAGTTGATAGCTATAACATAATAGTTAAGAAGGTTGAGATTGCTATTAAACTTAGAAAGATGCCTTCTTTTTTCCTGAAAGGTCTCTTCATTCTTATTCTTCCAAAGAAACCATAAAATATCATTTGACAAAACAAGCCAATTTTTTTTCAAAGAAGCATCAAATTTTTCAACATAGCCAACAAGAATCTCATTCCATGAAAAGCCAATATCATCATTCCAATTAACAGGGAGACCAAAAATTAAGGACCAGATCGCAATGGAATATTGACATTTAAAAAAATATACTTAAAATTTTCAAGCACGGAACAATGAGGACATAATCTAGTAGGAATACCATAGTCATATAAAAAAAATTCAATAGAAAGTTTTTTTTAAATCAACAACCAATGAAAGCAAGTTTTTTGGGTTCCACATTGTTATGCCATAAAAGGGTAACGATTTTGGACCACTTAGTAGTATTCTAGTTCAAGTTCCAAGCATAGTTTAACCAGTCATAAACCTCTCTCAAGCCAAAAAGCATCAAATAAATATTTTTCACAAAGACAAACTATAATTTAGAACTATCAACCCATTTCATACTATTTAATGCATTAGATTCATCCACAATAGTACTGGGAAACCCATTACCCAATCCATTTCTAATCATAGTATAGGTATTTTTCTAAGAAGGAGGTAGTCCATTCTTAGCACACATATACTCCCAAGAACCCAAGCATCCATCAAACACCAAATTTTGGAGGACACTAATCCATCGAGTTGACCAATTATTCATAGAACAACCTTGAGATAAGGCCAACAATTTCTCATTAAGGATAGAATTCTACCACATAGATTTATTATGAACAAACAAAGTTGAAGATCTATTTACTGCTTCACCACCTGAGATCAAATCTTTGACCTGAGACCATTATTTCAAAAGGGAGGCAAAAACATTAGAACCAAGAACCTTAACCTCAAATTGACCAAATAGAATATCATGCACATGAAGTTTTTTCCATTGAACCCCCCTCTTTGGTTTAGATAGTGCAAGATTGTTCCTTACCAACACTTTCCATGGTTTGTTGCCAACCAAATCTTTAAAAATTGATTTGGAAGCAAGTGCTATCCCTTGTAGCAAAGGTCCTTCAAACCAAAACCTCCTTGTATTTTAGGGAGATAACACCACTTCCAGTTTACATTGTGTTTTTTTATTCCCCTTGTCAACATACCACAAAAACTCCCTCAATTGTTTTTGTTATTAAAATGCACATTATAAAATAGATAGGCCGAGGAGTGGTAGACTACATGGGTGGAAATAAATTGATGTGGAGCAAGGAGGAAAACCTTGAAACAATATCAAACCTATAAGCATACCTTTCCCATATGTATTTTGATATGTCCTCTTCTTTACTCTTGAAGAATACTTGAATTCACCCACTTGTCCTTGCCAAACACCTTTAATCACTCCACCTTTTCCTCTTATCTCTGTCATCAAATTCTCTACCCCAATAATCTCTATATCATCAAGTTTATAAACTTTTGTCTTAACAAAAGTTGATTGCACACTATCCTCTTTTTAAACCAAAGGACAAAGCATTGTCCCTATCATGATCTCATCATGCCTTTCTACCCAATCTTGCAATTCATCCTTGACCTTCTCTTTGTCTTATTTTGACACCAACACATCATCTTTCCTTCCATCTACTGTCCTAGCATCTTCAAGCCTTGAAGTGGCTACAACATTCTCATGTTTTTCTTCCTCAAGCTTCACAAAATATTTCTTGCCTAACATGATCACCTTTGTTTCCTTACCCTATCCTTTATCATCCTCCTGCACTGGTGTTAAAGTGAAAGTGTTTCCTTCTTTCTCAATCTGACAAGTATTGTGTCTACCATCATAAATTGCATGCCTATAACATTGCCATGATCTTCCAACTAACAAATGACAATAATCCATAGGCAACACATCACAAAGAATATTTTCCTTATACCCACCAATGTTAAACTCAACCAAATCTTTCTCATTAACTACAATAGATTGATCATCATTCAACCAAGATACTTTATAAGGTGTTTCATGAGGAATCTTTTCCAATTTCAGTTTATCAACCATTTCAATTGATACCACATTATCAATTCTTCCAGAGTCTATTACTACTTTGCATACCTTTCCATTGCACTTGCAGTTGTTCTTGAATAGTGCCCTTCTTTGTGTTGATTCTTTCTCCTTTGATTCTTTTAGGAGTGTTCTTCTCACCATCAATGATTCCCCAACTTCTAGAGAAACAAGCTGATTAGGAGAATGAACACTTTCACAATCTTCATCATGCACCAACTGAACTCTCTTATCACCACCACTTGAAGTAGAAGCTTGCTTCTCAGGACACTTCCATGCTAGATGACCGAACTGATTGAAATGATAACACCTTCCCAAAAATGAACTTAAACCTCTACCTTGTCCAAATCTTCCTATGAAACCTCTAAAACCACCTCTTTGATCAAAAACTTGGTCTTTGTTTTTGTTTGCATCTTCTTGGTCTTCATAGCTCTTCCTTGTACCTCTCCCTCTACTAGTGTTGCCTCTGCCTCTTCCTTGTTTTTATAGTGCCTCTCTGCTTGGGTCCTTGGTCGAATTGTGTAAGTGTTCTACTTGAATTGACATGTTGATTGTCTTATAAGGAATTATTAATGATCGGCTAATCATTTATTTTAGTTGTTAATTTAAAAGGTCATTAATAAATTTAATGTTGCTTTAATTAGCACTTTATTAGAATGTCATTAACTAGTAGTTTGATTTTATAACATTTATTGTTGTGGAGGCTAATGCAATTAATTTATTAGATTTAATTATTAAAGTGAATTATAGAAAGTGGTAAGTATTTAATTAAAATATTAAATATATATGTAAATTGAAATGTTTATAGATTTAAATTGAATATCGAATTACTATTTAGTCAATATTAAATATTCTTAATTGTAGATGACATAACATTTTATTGCAACAATGTTAATTATAAAATTAGTTTATTATTATGGATTTAATTTAAGGAATATTGTCAGATTTGGAAAAAAAGTATTTTGAAGAAAATTAGAATTGGAAATATTTTACATGCAAGAGCATGCATGAATCAAAACTGAAAATGGTTTTGGAAATTTGTTTTTTTAACTAGTGGTTGTTTTCGAAAAACATTCCTTTTTGGGTTTTATAATGTTTTCTTTGGGGATTTTTGGGGGTTAGTTTTATTTTTCGATAGAAAATGTCTTCTCGAAAAAGAAAATGACTAGAAGCTATTCTGTTATAGTTGTTAAAAGAATACAGTTGGGTATTGAAAATTGTTTTTGAAGTAAATTACATTCGAAAAGTGATCAAGTTTTGGGGAAAGGATTCGTGGCTGCAAAGGAGATCGTCGTGGCACATCTTCTCCATCTTCAAGCGTAGGACTCTAAATTAATTTGTATTTTGTTTATTGTGAAATTTGTTTTCTGTTTACTGAGAATTGATTTCTTGCCTGTGATTATAATTGGAAAATGTAATCTCCATTGCTCGAATTTCATTTTGTAATCTCCATTGTTTTATATTGACTCATCCCTTGTATGGTTCATCTAAACTAGTGTGTTGCGCCCTTGGACTAATGATTATGACTTTTCTAATGGCACCCAACCCTTTGTGTTGCCTTAACCGCACCTAGCATGCTTGGTATTTGATAGTTTTCTTCACGATCTCTCAGTAGCGACGTATCCTCTATTTTCTGCATCCATTTTATCTGATATTTTTAATTGATACTTGATCCTTCTCCATTTCAATAGTGTCCCTTATGTTGGAGATCGTCTTACTTGCGGTATACCTTTTTGAATCGATGGTATTTCCTTTTAATGGAGATTTTATTTATTTGCGTTGGATATTTTGTATTACATGAGCCATGTATGGTGATTTTTCTTGGCGCGTAGGAACAAAATGATACATTCAGCTTGTAATTAAAAAAGTTATGGATATTAAATAGATAGTTGATACCTCCTTGGTTCGGCCTTCATAGTAAATATATATTTTTTTCATTCATAAACTTCTTGGGTTACATTCCTCAGCCATGCTAGTTTTTCCTCCTGCGGGTTTGATGTTTAAGACGCCTCCTTGATAGCCAACTTAGGCATTACGGTCAACCATGCGTGCCTAATGATATAATTCATATGTAGTGCTTTAAGGGTTGCTGATGTGTGAAGTAGTGCGCAACCCTCCACCTGCATGACTGCGTGCACCCTGAACATAAGCATAGTTACTACATTACTCTATATATTCCACTATGTTGTGCATCTCTTTATTTCTAATCCTCGTCTTGAATATTGCAACTCAATTTACTCTTCCACTTATTTATTCTTCATTTTATTTTCCTCGACTGTATGGTCTTGCCAATTCAGTCTTTCCTTATACCGTAATTTTAGAAAAAAACAAGTAATTTTATTCAGTAATGATCTTCTTCGTATAAGATTGTCCAGTGATAGTCTTATTGTGAAAAAATATATTTTCTTCATGAAGGATGTATATTATATTCACTTGAATCAGTTCTATGTTCAAGAAAAGCATGCTAAGAATCAATTTTAAGCTCTGTCATAGTGGTATGGGTAGCGAAAGTCTGTCTGGGGTGCTTGCAGTGAAAATGTATCAAAATTGTTTGAGTAAATTCTATTTTGGCACTGACACCCAAATTTTGTTATATTTAGCTCAAACAAATTATGAAGCAAAATGGTGGCAAGATTGTAAAAGAACATTATTATGAGAAGCACTTTTGGCGCCCTCAAATTACATGTTATTTCTTGATTGAATTTATTCTATTATATTCATTAGGCGTTCCAGCTAGCTTATGTGCTTGTTTTATATTTGCAATATGTAGTGTAATATTTTATTTTGAATCATTGATAAATATCTTGGTATTTCCCCCTGTAGGATTAGTAACCATAATGATTTTGACAGATTGTGTTTTACTTTAATTTTTTTTCAACCTTGTTTGGGTTCGATAAGTTTTACTTTGTGGTTTAGCCGATTCTCATATCTTCAACTATATTGATAATCTATATCCCTTTAATTCCTGTTAAATGTAAATTAGTTTTCAAATTACCCTGTGGTACTATTGTTACTTTCATGTTGGGTAACTAAGTTAAATTTAGTGTTGCTATGTTTACAATAGTATTCTTATTAGGGAATAGAAAGTATAGGATGTGTAGCATGAAAGGATCGCTGGAAAAATCAACTTGTAGCAAGTATAGAATGCTTGGCGTTGTTTCAAAAATGGAAATTTTGTTTTCAAATGAGTTTCTTACTATTTAAGCTTCTATAACATTCTTACCTATTTTTCTTAATTGCAAATGTTGTCATTTCTAAATTTTCAATTATATGCATTATTTTTATTTCAACTTCTAGTTCATGCGATGAAGTTCCTTGTGTTGCCATTTCATAATTGAAATATTGGATTGAATTTGTAGTTTTATATTATTTAGTATATATATATATATATATATATAATAGACTTATTGTACAAGAATATGGTGAGTTAAGTGGTCTGGTAGATTAATGGATTGGAAGGTCAGATAGAGAAATTGGTTAATTAAGTTTGGGTAATTTTAGGGTTTATGTAAATGAGAAAATTAGGTGATCTTTTGTTGTCTTCTTATATAACCCTTCTATGGAAGGTGTGTTAATGTGTGTTGTATTAGTGTTGCATTAGTGTCGCATTGGATATTCGAGTATTTGTTTCATTTTAGGTGGTTATTCTATTATTGATCATCTATAACTTGCATAGTGGTTCTACACACTCATATTGTGGAATTTATATTTTTGTTTACCTTTATTATTATATTTAAATAATAGGTTTATTTTATATGAAAATTGTTTCCTTAAATGGCTAATGGAAATTAAATGAAAATTTGTTGTAAAAAAATGTATCTTTAGGTAGTTATAAAATATTGTTTAATTAAGTTCTTTAATCCTTTTAAAAGATTTTATAATGATGCAAAAATAAAATGATAATTGATTGATTGAATGCTCTTTGGCAATTATTTCGATAAGGGTACGATATTAAATAGTTTATTTATCAAAGTTAAGATGTGATTAGAATGGCTTCGTATGGCGTTTAGATGGCGATGGAGTTAACCTTGTGATGTTGTTGTTTGTAGTTTGTAGTCGCTAATTTGAGGTAGTCGTTTAAGAAATTGATAGGATGTTCTACTTAAATAGATTGAGTTAATGATTGAGGGGCTTAGTAGTATGAGTGTGGATGTGATAATCCTTTTGTTTTCTATTTATTCAAAGGATGAGTTAAATGATGTTTCATTTTGGATTGATTCACTTTTCTATTGCCTTTGAGTTACAGGAATCCATGTTTTGAGTCCCATCATTGGGTAGATGTTTACTTACCTCTAGAGGCTAGGGGAAGTTGTGTGTTGCATATTTTTTGTTGCACTTTTATATTTATTTTTTTTACCTTGAGGATGTGTGTATGGGTGGTACCTCCTTGTTTAGGAGTTTTGATACTTTATGTAGTCATGAGATGGTCATGCCTCGTGTGTCTTGTTTGGAAAGAATGCCTTATGTTTGAGGATTGAGGTACACCCATTACTTGACTTTGTGTCTCTTTGATTTTGGTGTAACCATAGGGGAGAGTGACTCTTCATGGGGCCGGTGTATAAGTGGGCATCCATGGAAGAGTTATCTTAAATAAGTGATAACCTAATTAATGTATCTAGTGGGTTGGGTTAGTTAAACACATAACAAGACTAAAAAATGCACCTCACCCCTACCATTAATGATCTCAAAGGATAAGGATGGGTGGTAAGACCTGGTTGGTAAGGTCACTACCTTGTCTCCCTGAAAGGTAAGTGGCTCCGCATGAGTCACCCTATGGGGTGACACCTTGAGATACGATGCCTGGTTAACCATAGATTGAGGCGGTTCCTAATGTTAGGTAGCATGGTGAATCCATGTAAGGCCATGTGGTGACACTCTCCCACTGTGCGTGTTGTCTTCCCTTGTTCTCATTGCCTCTGGAGTATTATTGTCAGTGTTGTAGTTAATGTTTTTCTGTGGTTTTGTGTTGTGTGGTTTTAGACCTTTATATTTTGACCTTATTGGGTGAGGGTCCTCTCATCATCTCCTAGCATGGGGGGTGTTCCTTCAGGTTCACATGGTCGGGTGGAACGTGCTACACACCCATTGGGTTCCCGACTGACAATCATGTTGTTGCGAAGATTTACTAGTAGCAGTGATCTCAGAGCTTCACTCAGAAGAATATTGTACCATTTTATGTAATCAATTCTTCATTTTTGTATTCTTTTGGATTATGATGTACACTTCCCATTATTATAAGGGAAGCAACTTTGTATTGTAATATTGGTTCTTATTGTTTTGTATATGTGGAAATATTTTCCACGAATATATTATGAACTTGGTTGATGAAATTTAATAATAATGATATTCTTGTATTTCCTTATTTATCTTATTCGTGTTTGGATGTATGATTTATGCCATTTCTTATTCACACTTCTCTCATTTAATTAGTTTGGTTTCGATTAACGTTGTTGTTGGTTTGGGTTTATTTCGAGTAGCATACCATGTTACCCCATGGGACTAGGTTGATGTTATATGATATATTTATCTTGGACTCTACCTACATGGTTTTCATTCTCACCCTCTTTCTTTTCATCTTGGTCACTTTCCTCTTTAGTGGCCTTTCCTCTTGATTGCTTTATCTCTAATGCTGCAAATCTGGCTAAGATTTCTTCTTGGGACTCCTTTAACAACTTAATATCTCTTGCAATTACTGCACTACCTTTAGGAGGCATCTTGTCCTTTCAAATTCCAACCTTTCTCTTCTTCAACCTTCAATATTTCTCCTTCAAAAGATCTAACCCTTATGATTTGATACTAATTGATGTAGAGTAGGGAGGAGAACCTTCAAAAAATCTCAATTTGGATCAGATTCAAACAACCTTTCTACCCTTACAAGCCTAACTTAGCAAACTTTCACAATTTCATCCTATACTCCTAGTAGCATACCAAACAAAGAAAATTATGCATATATTTTCAAAGACAACTCAAACCTACATGAGGATTGGAATTTCAGCCACCCATTATGGAATTCTTCAACATATCTCCCTTGTGCATATGCTTGTTTCATACCATCACCTCTTAAAAAGAACTGCTACATTGAAAATGGCTACAATTAGCCCTATTTTCCAAAGCAGCACCCAACCCGAACCTCTTCCAACCACAAATCTCTACTCAATCCTTCTCCATAGGTCTCAAATAGCATGAATCCATAACTTTCATCAATAGAAACAACCAAAAATTCATCAAAACACAAAACCCTTACTTATGCCAGTTTAGGCATGCTCAGTATGGGTTTATTGAAACTATCAACTCCAATTACTATTTATCCTTACCAATACCTTAGTCACTTCACATAGAGTCTGAACATTCTATCCAAACCATCTCCCATCCTTTCTCAATTCTATTTCTTCAATCTCCTATTCTTAGCCACCATTTTGGCTCAAAACTTGACTGTAAACACCTAGGGCATCATCCCAAATTCTACAAACTTCCCTCCCTTCTCTTAGAAACCACTTACAAACAACATCCTAAATCTAACCATTCCATTTCACCAAGTTATTTCAAATTTCACCAAGTGGAATGGCCTAAAGACCCATTTTGTTACACCAAACCCTCAAAACAGGGTTTACAGACCTATTCCTAGAAAAAATGCAATAAGAACCTTCTACCTTGATGAATTCAACACAAAAAAAAACAAAACTCTCTAAGTCGTGCATCCAAAAGATTCAAATAATTTTAGAGAAAAAACTCATTACGGACCCGTATAGAGGTCTGCAATAGTAAATTACCAGTAAAATACAAAGTAAAACAGTGTTTTGTTATTGATCCAACTTCAAATACAGTCTTATAACCCTACCTCGAGCCTTCCAAGGAATTTTTAAACTTGACATACCAAAAAAATAACTCATTCAACCAACTCCAACCAAGATTTGAACCCCATGACCGTTGGGCTTCTCTATTTTGCACTTTTTGCATTTTTACAATATTGCATTTTGACAACAATTGAACATATTGATATTTTTTGCAAGATGAACTCAACATGACTCATTTACATGAAGAATGGTCTATTATGAAATTTTTGAATTAAAAATGACTCGAAAAACCTAAAACCTATCACATAACAATACTTGACCATATTTACAAAAATGGACTAACATGGTGCCCCTGCACCATACACCTAGCCTGGAAAAGACCTCAAGTCCCTTTGAGGAATAAATTGTAGTAAATCATGCTTGATAATTTCACTTTATTGTTCTCCAAATTATCCTTTGTCTATTAAGCCTTTCCACTAGATCAAGTATTGAAGACTTGAATCATGCTTTGCACTTTTGAACTGTTTACCACCTTGACACTACTCCATCTTTACAAACTAACTTGTATGTTCTCTAACCTTATTTTTATTTGGAAACAATGTGAAAAATACCTTCAAACCTGTAAGCATACCTTTGAAATATGTATTTTGATCTATCCTCTTCTTTACTCTTGAAGCATACTTGAATTCACCCACTTGTCTTTGCCAAACACCTTTAATCACTCCACCTTTTCCTCTTATCTCTGTCATCAGATTCCCTACCCCAATAATCTATGTATCATCAGGTTTATAAACCTTTTTCTTAACAAAATTTGATTGTCCACTAACCTCTTTTGAAACCAAAGGACAAATCCATTTCCATATCGTGATCTCATCATGCCTTTCTACCCAATCTTGCAATTCATCCTTGCCCTTGTCTTTGGCTGCTTTTGACACCAACACATCTTTCCTTCCATCTACTATCCTAGCATCTTCAATCCTTGAAGTGGCTGCAAACTTCTCATGTTTGTATTCCTTAAGCTTCACAAACTCTTTCTTGCCTAACATGATCACCTTTTCTTCCTTACCCTAGCCTTTATCATCCTCCTATAATGGTGTTAAAGTTAAAGTGTTTCCATCTTTCTCAATCTAATAAAAATTGTGTCTACCATCATAAATTGCATGTCTATCAAACTACCATGGTATTCCAACTAACAAATGACAACAATCCATAGGCAACACATCACAATGAATCTTGTGCTTATACCCACCAATGTTAAACTCAACCAAAGCTTGCTCATTAACCACAATAGATTGATCATCATTCAACCAAGACACTTTATAAGGTGTTTCATGAGGAATATTTTCTAATTTTAGTTTATCAACCATTTCAATTGATACCACATTATCAGTGCTTCCAGAGTCTTACTACTTTGTGTACCTTTCCATTGCACTTGTAGGTCATCTTGAATAGTGCCCTTCTTTGTGTTGATTCTTTCTCCTTGGATGCTTTTAGGAGTGTTCTTATCACCATCAATGATTCCCCAACTTTTGGAGCAACGAGCTGATTAGGAGAATGAACGCTTTCACAATCTTCCTCTTGCACCAACTGAACTCTCTTATCACCATCACTTTAAGTAGAAGCTTGCTTCTCAGGAAACTTTCATGCTGGATGACCGAACTGATTGTAATGAGAAAACCTTCCCAAAAATGAACTTGAATCTCTACCTTGTCCAAATCTTCCTCTGAAACCTCTAAAACTACCTCTTTGATCAACAACTTGGTCTTTGTTTTTGCTTGTGTATTCTTGGTCTTGATAGGTCTGCCTTGTACCTCTCCCTCTACTAGTGCTACCTTAGCCTCTTCCTTGTCTTTCTTGCCTTATTTTTAGTTTCTCTTCTGCCTTAGCAACCAACTAAAAACATTCTTCAACTTTTTTAGGTGTGGCTAAACTCAACTCATCCTGAATTTGAAATCTCAATCCACTCATATACCTTGATATCTTCTCATTTTCATCTTCAACATGACCAACCCTAATACTCAACTTGTTAAACTCTTCAACATAGGCCATGACATCCTTTTCCTTCTGCCTTAAGATTTGAAACTTCTTAAATGTTTGTATTGCATGATCACTTGGAAAAAATTCACTCTTAATCTTTCACACCATCCTATCCCATGAACTAATATTTGTTTTCCACTTTTTCACTCTTTCCTCTTGAACATAATTACACCATGTAAGAGTAGGACCTTTCAACTTAGTCTTAGCAAACTTTACCTTCTTATCATCAAAAACCTTCATGTACTCAAAGTGGTTATCAATTGCATCAACCCAATCCAATACCTCTTTTGCACCCAACTTTCCACTATACATTGGAACATCTATTTTCTCACCAAAAGCATCTCCTCTAATAGCCTTGAGAATTTTCACCATCCTTCTCTCCTGAGGATCCAACTCATCATCTTGGACTCTACCTACATGGTTTTCATTCTCACCCTCGTTCTTTTCATCTTGGTCACTTTCCTCTTTAGTGGCCTTTCCTCTTGATTGCTTTATCTCTAATTCTGCAAATCTAGCTAAGATTTCTTCTTGGGACTCCTTTAACAACTTAATCTCTCTTGCAAGTATTGTACTACCTTTAGGAGGCATCTTGTCCTTTCAAATTCCAACCTTTCTCTTCTTCAACCTTCAATCTTTCTCCTTCAAAAGATATAACACCTATGCTTCGATACTAATTGATGTAGAGTAGGGAGGAAAACCTTCAAAAAATCTCAATCTGGATCAAATTCAAACAACCTTTCTACCCTTACAACCCTAACTTAGCAAACTTTCACAATTTCATCCTATACTCCTAGTAGTATACCAAACAGAGAAAATTGTGCATATCTTTTCAGTGAAAACTCAAACCCACATGAGGATTGGCATTTCAGACACTCATTATGGCATTCTTCAATATATCTCACTTGTGTATATGCTTGTTTTAGACCGTCACCTCTTAAAAAGGAATGCTACGTTGAAAATGACTACAATTAGCCCTATTTTCCAAAGCAACACCCAACTAAAACCTCTGCCAACCAAAAATATCTACTCAAGACTTCTCCATGGGTCTCAAATATCTTGAATCCATAACTTTCATCAATAGAAACAACCAAAAAGTCATCAAAACACAAAACCTTTATGCCAATTTAGGCATGCTCAGCAGGGGTTTATTGAAACTATCAACTACAATAACTATTTCTCCTTACCAATACCTTAGTCACTTCACACAGACTTTGTACATTCCCTCTAAACCATCTCCCATCCTTTCTCAATGCTATTTCTCCAATCTCTTATTCTTAGCCACCATTTTGGCTCAAAACTTGACTGTAAACACCTAGGGCATCATCCCAAATTCCACAAACTGCCCTCCTCGCTCTTAGAAACCAATTAAAAAAAACATCCTACATCTAACCATTCCATTCCACTAATTTATTTCAAATTTTACTAGGTGGAATGGTCTAAAGACCCATTTTGTTACACCAAACCCTCAAAATAGGGTTTATAGACCTGTTCCCGAAAAAATTGCAATAAGAACCTTCTACCTTGATGAATTCATCACAAACAAAAACCAAAACTCTCTTAAGTCATTCCTCCACAAGATTCAAATAATTTTAGAGAAAAAACACTTAGTACAGACCTGTATAGAGGTATGTAACAACAAATTACCAATAAAATACAAGGGAAAATAGTGTTTTGTTATTGATTCAACTTCAAATACAACCTTCTAACCCTGCCTCGAGGCTTCCAAGGAATTTTTAAACTTGAAATACCAAAAAAATAACTCATTCAACTGACTCCAACCAATATTTGAACCCCATGACCATTGGGCTTCTCTATTTTGCACTTTTTGCATTTTTACAATATTGCATTTTGACAGCATTTGAACGTATTGATAATTTTTGCAAGATGAACCCAACATGACTCATTTACATCAAAGAATGGTCTATTATGACCTTATTTAATTACAAATGACTCAAAACACCTAAAACCTATCACATAACAATACTTGACCATATTTACAAAAATGGACTAACATGGTGCCCCTGCACCATAAACTTTTGAACTAATTGATGTCTTCCAACAAGAGATAAGAATTGGGTTTGCGATTTTTTATGTTTTTTTTCTATTTTTTGAAAAAAATGTTCCCATGTATTTTGACCAAGGGGTAAACAAAGAAGGAAATACCTAGATATCTTACAATCTTGTTAGGATTATACCACTCCCACCCTTTATTAACAAGCCCGGATGGTGGCTCATTTTCCAACCCAATAAGCGTTGATTTATGGGGGAAATATTAGAACCAGAGACATTGCGAAACACATCAATCCTTTTCATGAAACTATCAAAATTGTCTTTGGTCAATTCAATAAATAGGGTAGTATCATTTGAAAGTTGTGCATTCAATAACTATTCATGATTGGGTATTTGAATACCTTTCACTAGGGGGCATCAAATTAGATCTAAGAATGTAGTGCAAAGAATCAATTGCAATAACAAAAAAATCACGTGTAATGTGCACCCTTATCTAATAGACCTTTGTAGGGGAATTGCATACGAAATCTCCCCATTAACATCAATAATTGTATGGGAATCATTAAAAATGATCTTGATCCATTTACAAAATGAAGGAGGGAAGCCAAAATCTTGTAACATATCATACACGAAAGGTCATTTGATCCTATCATATGCCTTCTCAAATTCTAGAAGGATCTTTGCCACCTATTGCTTATCATACTTGGCCTAGTTCATACCTTCCCAACTAGTGATGAGATTCTCAAGAATATACCTTCCCTTTATAAATCCAGTTTGGGTAACTGAGACCACTTTTCCAAGGATGTCATTTAGCCTATGAGCAAGTGTTTTAGCAATAATCTTATAGGAGATGTTTAGGAGGGTGATGCGCCTCAAATTCTTAATGAGTGTTCTATCACCTTCCTTAGGGATCAACTTCATAACCCCTCTATTAATATTTGGCCCCACAAAGGAATAGTTATAGATATCTAATAACTCTGCCCCAATCCATCCTATGTTAGCTTTATAAAACTCAACAAAAATTCCACCCATTCTAAGAGATTTACCATTAGATAGGGATCTAATGGTTGCTTCAATTTCTTGCAAGGATAATTCTTTCCCAAGAATCTTAGTATCATCATCACTAATTATTTTGGGAATCATTTTAAGACAAAATTCCTAGATTCCTTATTCTTACAGGTCTTCAATAAATTTTGATAAAAGGAGTAAAACACATTTTTCATAAAATTTGGATCCTCAGATAGGCACCCATTGTCTAGGATTGGGACAATAAGTTCTCTTTCATGTTTAGCCTTGATTAGCCTATATAAATACTTAGACCCCATATCACCTTCATGTAGCCAATTCATTTTAGCCCTAATCCTTTGGCCCTAAAACTTATAGTTTTGCACTTTTATTAACAGAGATCTGGTTTTGGTAAGATTGGATTCAACTTGTGGGTTAGGGATGTTCTCTTGGACTTGACATTTAATCATTAGAAGTTTCTGGTGTAGCAGGTTGTCAATCAAATTTCTATCCTTGGCTTTATTTTTTTCCACTATTTGGAAGACCTTCCTCTAGGATTCAATAAGAGATTCCCACCTTAGAATATGATCCACCCCTCTATTAGGGGATTTGGTCAAAGCAGTAACAGTCACAATTCCCCCAAGACAATCTAAGTCGTTAAGTAGGGAGCAATTGAATTTGAAGTTTGAGTGTCCTAGCAAAGGAGAGGCAACGTAGACCAGGGTAAAAGAAACATTAGTCTCAATGGGAGAATTATTAGACATAGAATTAGGAGTAACACCAACAAAATTTTCATCCTGGTTACTCGAGAAGGTGATAATCTTCCTATCACCATAAAATCTATCTAGATGAGAATAAATTCTCTTGTTTGATGCCTGATTATTGCACCAAGTAAACCAAATTAAGTGGGATGATTCCTTGTATTTCTCCAAAGGGTCACAAAGGTTAAGAGAAAAATTCATTTTGGATCATAAATAAAGCTCATCCCCTTTCCATAGAGGGCCCTTACGACCCTTTTTGTTAGAATTTTTTACAATCATATTGAAGTCTCTAATGCAAACCCAAGGGATTTTAGGGAGGTTAATTACCATCTAGTTCCATAGGTCCACACTTTCTCTATAGTCATTAGATGAATACAAGGAGAAAATCCCCAAGGTTTTTGAGCCAATAGACAAGGAGATCTACACAATCCTGTTACATGGTGAAGATCTCCACAACTATATCTGCTTGTGCCTTTTTGGATGGACAAGGATAGTAGTACCACCCTTCCCCTTTACATGTTTTGTACAAAATAATTTTTCATTTTTCTAGATAAATTTCAATGCATTCTCAGCTTGGAAACCATTTACCTTAATTTTTTGCAAACATAAAAATTCTAGATGTTGTCTATTGTTACAAAAGGCTCTAACCACATACTTCTTATCCATTGATTCCAAACCCCCTCACATTCTAGCTATAGATCTTAAAGTTCATTTGGGTTTAGGAGTGGGAGTCTTTTTTTGATTCGTATACAATGTATCAAAACACTTAGGTCTTCCTTCTTCTTTACCTTTCTTGTTCACTTTTTTCTTAGATCCAAAGTCAGAGGAAGTTGGTCTATCAATAAGCTTCCTCTTCTTATTTCATCACCTTTGTGAGGTGGATTTTTTAAAGGGAGAGGATTATCAACTTTTGGACCACTACGCAGGGCATTATAACAAGATACAACCACTTCCTTAACAAATGCCTCATCTTCAAAATTAAGGATAAATTTTTCTAAATTGGGTTTTATAATTGCATTCATATTATAAATATCCATGATTTGTCTCATATTAGCAACATTTTATTTAATGAACTCTAAGGCGATTCTCCGATCATTTTTCTTCAGCCCCCCCTTATCTTGGGGGATAGTAGCAAGAGTTAGGTCAGAAATGGTTGCTGAATTGTCATTACTTATCCCAGAGTTAGACTATCTTAGAACTTGTCTTATCTTTTTAGATTTGTCTTGAATGGAATCTAGGACCGAGGACTGTAATGCACCCTTAGAAGTATATTTTTTTTGGGATATTCTTTTAATGCAGACTTGAGGGGAGACATGGGCTTAGCATGGACTACCTCCAACTCACCTTCAAAGAGAGGATACTCGAGAGAAAATTTCAAATTCTCAGTACCCGTAGAAGAAACAGTTGCATCATTATGGTTAGTGTTACCATGGTCTCCAAGAAAGGTTTCCATATCATCTACCAATTTTCCCCATCATATTTTTGGGTTTCAAATTTATTTCCATTCTCAGTTGGTTTGAAATCCCCTCTTGGATTTACCTTAGTAAGAGGGTAGTCCTTTCTAAGGTGCCTGCTTATTTTATAGTAGAAAAAATAATTTAAGGAGCCAAGTAATTCAACCTCACACTTAATAGTTTTATTATCAAATTGCATAAAACTTTGGTCAGGTACCTTGGTATCAAGTGATAAAGAAGCCAAAACCCTAGCATTAAGATGGGGGAGGGCAACCCTTGACTCTTCAACTTACATGACATTATCGACTGGTTTCAAAATATTAGGGATAAACTTCCATAACACTAGGGTAACATTTTTTTGTCTCAAGCTAGTAGGAGAAAACCTAGAAAAAACCTCTTCAAGGTCATCTTTTGGAGACCATGGTAAAAATCTAAACATTGATTATCCAAAATTCCAATATTCTTTCTTGACTACCCTTTCTTTCATTTCACGATTTCTGAAAAGGACAACAAATAACCCTTTTTGAATCATCCTGTAGAACAACACATGAATACCCATATTTTTCCACCATATAGAGGCTATCCATTCATTAAAAAATTTACAAGAAGGAAGAAGCTTGATATCTAAACAAACAAAGAATATAGAAAATTCCCTCAACCTTTTTTCCTCTACTTTTAACACTTTTAACATATCCTCATTCAAAGAAATGGATAGAACCTTAGGTTCAGAAGGCATGCCTTACCATGGTTTCTCATTCCCTCATCTCCAATTATGAGGATGCTTCCATCTCCCACTCTATCTATCCCAAGCTCTAGTAGTCTGTCACATCCCATATCAGTTTCCTTGGCTAGCTGACCTCATCCATGGTTGGCAACAAACACAACAAACAAAGGGAAAAATTCCACACCCTCGTCGACTACTACCACATCCTTGTATGCATGTTTCTTGAAAGTTTTATCTTCCTTATTATTTTCCTTACTACCATTTTGAAGGAGTTCATTTAATTATTTTGTACCATGTACCTCCCTACACCCATTGAATCCATCTCCCATGAGCCTAATGGCTCGAGAGAGGTATGGATTGGTATGAGTAGTATAAACCCAATAAATGCAGACTTACCACTTTCATAGTGCCCAAGACGAGGCTTAAAATGAGTAACAATTAAAAAAAGGGTTATGAAAAAGGTGGTAGGATTTAAATTCAAATTAAAAAACACACACCACTTTAGCAAATAAATAACTAGCAAGAAAACAACCAAGAAAACTCAAAGAACAAAGAAAATCAATAGGAAGAAGAGGGGTGAAGGAACCAAAGATGACAAAGAACACCAATTTGAGCTTGAAGTAGTGATCACAAAGCTCCAGGAAGCAAAAATGGTAGGAGAGCATTCAACTTCCCTAGAGATCTACACACCCACTTCTTTATCAACCGAAAAATACCTTCTGAAATATTTATGTAGTTTTTTGTTATTGACATGCAAATGGTTTATGTGTAGAAACATCAGGTTCCTGAATGTATAAAATTTGACTCTTGCAAAGAAATACTAAGATTCCTTGAGAGTAAATCTTATATAATACACTAGGATGAATCAATAGTTCTTAGACTACTAAAACTATTTGATTATCCTTTTTACATAAATGGAATTTCCAACTAAATATTAAACTAGAAATTTACAATGTCAATTTTGTTGTTGTAATGAACTAGTTAAAATATCTCTCTATTGGAGATGAATTATATTGTATTTTTTTATTTTTTATTTTTTAAAGGGGTAAATGATTTTGATCTGAAGATATGAACTGGTGAGGTCACAATCGAGAGACCTAATCCCAATAAAAAATACTCAACAATTACACCTCAATGGGGTTTTAACCTTGATGGCAAGAATAACATCACAACAACTTAACCATCACACCATGCCACTATTGGTGAATCATATTGTAATTTTAATAGAAATAGAAAATAATAATTTTTAAAGACCTACAATAAATTTTGAGGCATCTATCTTAGACACCAATGTTTCGTACAAAAATCCTTTCATTGCGCTATCATCCAACCAAGACATGAAATAGAAAATACAATACTTCCTAGAATAAGTTCTTGCACATGCACATAATGAAAACAAAAAATTGAAAGAATACATTGAATATGAAAATAATAGAAATGACAACATAATTAAGTATATAAATATTCTAAATGGGAAACTAGAATAACAAAGAGAAGGGTATAAAATATATATCACTAGGCTACACAATTTCTTCCCAAAATACAACCTACACACAAAGAAAAGAGATTTTTTTTTTGGTGGTTGTTTGAGGGGCTTACCTCAATCAAACCCCTATTTTGATATTTCTAGCTCCACATAATCCAATATATTTGAATAATATTAAAAAAATACATGATTTATTTAAAATAAAAAATTCAATTGAATTTGATATAAAATAATCCAACTATTTTATGCTAACACTTGAAAAATTCAAATGACAGCATGAAATGATAGGAAAATTAAGAAGGGAGCAAAAATATCAAATCAATATCACTTGGTGGTTGTACAAAACCTCCAAGAGATATGTTGTTGGTTCAACCTTATTTTTCTTCACAATTCCATTAGGGTGATGACCATAAATATTCAAGAAAATGACATGCATAATATGAAAAAGCTTATTACTTTGTTAGAATGCTATAATTTCTTCAAGAGTTATAGAGTTTGAATGATAAAGAGAAAAATCAACTTATAATTTTTAAATGGCATGTTGTAAGAGTTTTTTCAATGTGTCTGCATCCAAGAGAATTACTTCCAAAATATCTGTAAGATGTAACACTCCAATAGAATTTTATATCATGATTTTTTACTCGAAATTAGCACGTTGCATAGACATCCATGCAAATATATAAAAAAACTAGATATATAAAGTTGGGAACACCATAAATTACTAGAAATGTTAGATTTAAGTGTTATCATTTTATAATTGAAGTTTTTTATATCAGAGGGCTAAAGTGAGGACTAGATGTAGTGTGAAATTGTAAGGGTATGCAATTTTGACACTACACAATTATAGTTGAATTTCAGCCACATGTGCATGATGAACATGTATTAAATCATGTTACATTAGTAATAATACCTATCACAACTTGCATACATACCAAGTAAAAAAAATAGTGCATGCATTGATGACGAAAACTACCTTGGATATGGTCTAGTACATCACTATAGGGGAATAATGTCTCTATTTATGCAAGTCAATATATCTCCACTTATAGTTCTATAACATAATATATACCATTTTTGTGCATCAAACCTATAAAATGTCTCACCCATGCCTATTCCATCTAAATAAATAAACTATTGCAAGGAGAAATAGTGAAACAAAAATCTATAGTTTGAATTATGCCATGTTTCACATTACATGTAATACCCCTCTATTTTGCTTTCTGGACTGGACAGTGTGTCCTTATTTGTTTTTTTGCTTTGATGTTTTTTTCTAGATATTCAGATACTTTATCATGTGTGTGTGATTTGATCTCTATTTATAGAGCGACAGACTATTTGTGTGATATGGTGTATCTTATCTGATGCTTTATTTTACATGCTTTAATTGGTGTAATGATGTTAGTTAATATAACATGTTTATTGTACATGAGATATTCGAAGTATTATGGAAGAGTCAGTTATGATGAGTGTATTGGGAAGGGGATGAGATCGCATCACTTGCTTGCGAGCGTCCTGTGATTCTGTGATTTCCTCTTCACGGTGTGTATTTTATGTTGTTTATATATATGTGATGTTGGCTACTTTGTCTTTCAAGTTTGTAAGTACATGACATCGACTCCACCTGGCTTCACAGGTTTGAGCGTGACGATCCAACGGTTAAGTTGAATGGGAGATAGTAGCTAGGTAACTTGTTTCAAGTCTACACCCTAGCCATAGTGTGTTGTCAGTCATGTTTGATGAGTCATTGCTTGCCTTGTTTTAATATTATTTAATTTTGAAGGGTTCTTGATTATGGAAATAAATATTTAGAATAATTGCATTAAATGATGTTGATATTTATTTAATTAAATTCGACATTGTGGATAGAAGTTTTATTTAAATTAATTAATTTGGAATTTAAATTTCAATTAGTGGTAATTCAATTTCAAATTAAATTAGTATTTGGAATTATTAAATTAAATTGAAATTAAAATTGGTTGTTAGAAGATATTTTAATTTTGCCAGCATGTTAGAGTTAAATTAATTAAGAGGTTGTTGACAGTTGATTCACGAAGAGAATTTTGAATTTGGGAAGAAGAGGAAAGCTTCTTCATGGGAGTGTGAGGATATTTTAAAAAGGAAAGATATTTTTTTGGGGAAGAATGAAAAAATGGAAAATACACAGAGGATTGTAGAGTTTCTTGGCTGTAGGAATTGTTGAGGAATTGTTCTTTTGCATTTGCTATGATTATTGGATACATTTTTTGGTGTTGGAGTTACTGGGATTGTTGGATAGAAGTTGTGGAAGCTTTGGAGGAGGTTGGACATCAAATATTCATCTTGTCTGAAGCTTCTTGATACAGGTTCTTTACTTGTGATATTTTATTGTTTAAAATCTAGATTAGAAATTGTATTGTTCAATGAATTGTATTGTTAGATCCATTTAGGAAAGGATTGGATTTTAGAGAAGGAAATTTTTTAAAGCTTCTGTTGTTGCTGTGAAGATATTTTAGAAAATTAAACCTCTGAATAGGAATTAATATATTTGAGAAATGTAACAGATCCAAACTGTAAATCAAACTTAGAGGAAAACAATATCTAGTTTTGTTTTAGAAAATTAAACCTCTGTAATTAAAAATGAATTTTCTTTGAAAACCTCTGTGCATTTTGTGGTGGAGAAAACTAGAGGATTTTAGTTTGTCTATTGTAAACCTTTGTTGGAAAATGGCAGTCTCTTTGCCTAGATTTAGATTTGTGGAAGTTATTTAAAAGATTTATTTTTAAAATCTTGTAAAAATTCAAGGTTCTCAAAATTTTTATAATTTTCCGGTGGATGTTTTGAAATTTTTCCCAATTTGTTTATTAAATTGATATATATATATATATATATATATATATATAAATATTATATATATATATATATATATATTTATTATTGTTGTGGATTTTTTTAATTAACGAAAATCGTCATTCATACGGCGTGCTGGGAAAGAGAAATCATATTTCGTAAAAGCGTTTTTAAAAGAAAAAAAAAACAAATAACAAATAAAATTTTATGTTTTAGTGGTTGGTGGGGAGGTCAAGCCCCCACCACCCACATGCTTAAGGTGGGGAAAGCGCTGCCTATGAGGCAATGTGCCCACCTCATAGGGGGACACGCTGCCCCCTCCCAATAGTGATGGGGTGGCTGGACTGTACTTAGTACAACCGGCGCCCCATTGATAATGGTTTGGTTTATGGGGTTCGGCGAAAGGTGGAGCGGACTTCGATGTTGAAAAAAATCGTTTTAATATTTTGAATTTATAAAACTATTTAATGTAGTATATAATATATATAAATCATAATTAAAATATATATAAGTAGTATATATGTTGTATATATATTTATATATATAATGTATATATTATTTATATATATATTGAGTATATATATTATATATATGTGATATTTTAATATATTTAGTTTGGATTAAAATAAAATATTTATTTTGTTTTATATATTTAAATATATTTATTGTATATAAATGATGGTTTATATATATATAATTAAATATATAAGAAAATATAAGTGAAGTTCATATTGTAGGAATTTATATATTAGAATGTAAATTTAATGATTGTGAATAATTGGTTGCATGCATTAAAAGTTTGGAAAGGGTAAACTATTAGATGAAATGGACATTGTGTTTAGTTGGAAAATTGAAAGAGATATAGGATTTGATTAGAAAATTGAAAGGATTTACTACAGTAGATTTATGTTGTTTTTAAAAGTAATCAAAATTTTTGCTTCTGATAAAATTGGTGCTTTCCTTCTCTGAATTTAATGAGGCAATTAGTTATTTTATTCTATTATTTTGTTAAAACAATTATTTTATTTGCTGCGGAATGTCTTTGAAAGGGAAATGGATTTAGCATATCCAAGATAGATTATTTCCTTGCTTTTTCTTTAGATGATTATTTCCTCGGTGTTCATGATTGGGGAAATGGGTTAAGTGTTAGTCCAAAATTGTAAGTCTTCTAGAGGATCTTAGAGGATGAGGGTTGTCAATTTAATATGTCAACCTATTTTGTATTTCCCTTGGATAGTGCATGGTGCCTTGTCAGTGATTTACCCAGTTTCCATGAACGGGGATGTTTTGTGCCTCCTTTGGAAGGAGTGGACTATGTGTTTTGTTGCCTCCAATTGTTTGGAGTGAGTTCCTTTATTTGTTTCCTCCTAGAGTTGGAGTGGTTGCATTTTCTAGATTGTATGCACTTGGGATTCCCTTGGTGATTAGTTTGTTTGTGTGTTGTCAAACAGAAGAGTGGCTTCCATTAGGGTCCAAAGCCCATAAGAGGTAAGGCTGGGTAACCTTTGGAAGTAGTTTAATGAAGTGATAACTAAATAATGTACTTAAAAATTTGGGGAGAACTTCACACTAAAAATATAAGTACTAGCCTCACTCATTGTCGCAAGTGCTTGTTTAGGCTTCGAGTGAGTGGGAAGGCCTGGAATGGCAAGGTCATCTATCTTGTCAATACGAGAGGTATTTGATTCTGCATTAGTAAGTATGAGGGCCGAGGGTCGGTAGAGGTCACCAGGATTACTGGAGCCTATGAAGATCCATTGAGGGTAACTCATTATGAGCAGTGGGATGACACTATGTCAGTGATGTGAGAGTTGTACTTGTGTTGTTCATGTGTTTGGTTGTGTCAGTATGAGTCTTCCTATGGTTAGAGGTTGTAGAGTTTGTTCATGTTATGTTGTTACTATCTCCTAGCATGGAGGGTGGGCCTTCGGGTACCACTTGGTTGGGTGGAACATGCACCATACACCATTGGGTCCCCCTTTGATCTTCAGTACTTGGTGGTGAGACATCCAATTGGATAGCTCATAGTTCTTGTTTTAATCCAGGCATTGTATTGTTTCAATTTGTAATAAGTTATTTTACCCCTCTTATGTTTTCGAGGTGGAATTAAGTAATTGTAACACATTTTTAATATTGCCTCATTCTGGGAATGAGAGATGTAACCTTTTGTTTAAAGTTAATGAATTTATATCTTGGATGTTTATCTCTTTATGATTGTTTAAATGCATATTTCTTGTTGTAATTAAATGCTATGGTTATATGTTGATGTATGTGTGGGTTTAAGTAATCCCAACCTTGTAACCTCAGAGGTTGTTGTTAATTAGTAAGTGAATGTGTATGTTAATTACACTTTAATAAAAAAAATTGGTTCACTTAACTCGTTAATTGCAACTTCCTTTAGGGTTACTTGGCGAGGCATTACATTACAAATGACCCTTTAGTGGTTATAATATATTTGTATTACCCTAGAAATTATCTATATATTAACAACAATATTGACCGTGCTAGAAAGGACCACATAAATGCACCCATAATCTCAAATTATAATGTTTCTAGAAAGAATAAGTACACAACGCGAACTAGGGAATAGCCAAATAGCACTAGTAAAGCTTCAACCACTACATATACTACCCACAAAAATGAAAAATAATACTTGTATTGTGAAGAGAGCTTACTAATAAATTAAGGTTTTGAATCAAAAACTATTGGGATATATACAAAACAAGGGGTATGTTTAAATCATTCCTAAATAAACGTGGATCCTTAAGACTCAAGTAGACTAGTCTTCATAATTATCAGTGTGATCAAAAACTTGCAAAATTGGATTTGAAATCCCAAATATAAAGAGAAATTAATGAGGCATGACCATACTTGTAACATATATCAAGGTGACATAGGCCATAAAGGTGAAAATTCATGTTAAATGGATAATGCATAAAATAATGCAAGTAAAATCTCTATTTGGGGATAAGCACTTCCATACAGTACTAAAAGAATCTAATTATCTCTAGGAAAAAAAAAAAGCAAAGGAAGAAAAAGGAAGAAAGGAGTGAAGCATGCACTTTATTATGGGTATTACAACAACCCTAATTTCACAAAAAAATAAAATAGAAATATGATACACACCAACATCAAAAACCATCAACATTAATAGAAATAGTGCTTTGAATACTGGTCATGGATAGTAACTCCATAAAAATTTCCATCCAAGCTCTTGAGGTGGAAATTTTCTTGGTCTTACTTCTCTACAATATAATTTTATAAGATACCACTCAAAGAACCTCAAATTTACCCATGTTTCCCCTTTTTTGATCTTTTATTCAACATGATGATTATGTCTCCTACTTGTAACCACCTTCAAGTGACATTATTATCAAACATATGCTTCTTCTTTTTATTTTGTATATTTTTGTCATGTGTATCTCCCCTCCATTAATTTATATAATATCATATATTCTTTGAGATGATTATTTATCCTCTCATCATTCAACCTCTTATAGCAACTTGCAAACTAGTAATTTGAGGTGGGTAGGTAGCTTGATTTCAATCCTATAAACTAATTCAAAGATGCTTCTCCCAATTTATATTTTATATGTGATTCTATCTACCCAAATTAAAAATATTAATTTGTCATCCCATCTCTTTTTATTTTCCTCAAGAGTCCTTTTAATGGTCTTGAAGATACTTGTGTTTCTTTACTTAGCTTTGTTATAATTTTGAATAAACAAGAATTTTACCCAAGACCAAATGTCTAATAGCTAATCACAAAACAAGGTATTTGAATATTCAGCATGTGATACTAATTATATAATTCTTATTTAATGGAAGGAAACAACTAAAATACGTATCCTCAAAATTCAAAATCTAATGAGGATGAGAAAGAGACAAAAAAGCAAAAAACAAGGTATAGCTATCTAAATTTAAGTCCAAGAGGATAAGATAAAGTATAATTTCATGAAAGAATGAGAATGTGTATGACCCATTGTCCTATCCTACCTAATTAAAATTAAATTACCTAAATAAACTTAATAAACTAGTGCAATATCACACTTAGGATACAACATATTCAAGGTGAACAAATAGTAATCTAATGCTCCTCCTTAAGTGCAACTAAGGTAATAAAGAAAAGGTCTCTATAATACAACTAGATCTTAGGTACCCATGTATAATTTACAATAACCCAAAAGAAAAAAGAGAGTGTACCCCCTAAAAGTAGTAAGAGAAGACATGCAAGATAAAACTTCTTCCTAGCTAAGTTATATGATGGAGGAAAAGATAGCCCCCCTAAAATTTGGTTTCCTAAAATCCTTCCAAGATAAGATGCATATTCTTACATAAAGAAGAGAGAGAAGAGTAATGTAGAATTTCACATGGTAAATGTTGTACTAGGTTCCTCTACAATAAATTTTGTATCTTCCTTTTAGAAGAAAGAAACTCTAAGCTATCAACCTATTGAATTTTTACTCAAGTGAAATATGGAAATGGATAAATATGTATGGTTTTGTAAGTTGTTCACATGTCTCAATATTGATGTTGAATTGTGATCATTCCATTAAATATTACATAATAATGAAAATTGAAGTGTGTGACTTGGAACAATGTGAATCATGGTGTGCCAAGTAACATGATATGGTGAAGAGTGTACAAGATGGTTCAAAAGGGATATGATCAAACTTAAAGTGATTTTCCCAAAAAGAGAAGTAAAATATCCTCAATAGTGTCATCAAGATCTAAAAGGTGAAAGTACAAAAATATATGCAAAATAATATTAAATAGACCTCCCAATGAAGTGGAACCTATAGACATGAGGAACCTTGATGTAGTGAATCATTGGAATCCCTTGAAGAAGAAACTCTTAACTTTGATGAAGAAATAGGTGATGGAGGAATGCCTTACAAGAGGAAAGTTATGTCCTCAATAGTGTCATATATCTATCCAAAATGTGGAACTCTATAAATAAGGAAGAGATGTCAAGTAGGAATGTGTCTCAATGATCAATAAGACACATATAATATTGTTGTAAATAATCACTAAAAAATCTTGAAAAATTGTCTATAAATTCCAATCGAGGCAATAGGTATAGGAGGAATTTCCTCAACTACAGATTGAGTATTAGGAGAAGTATTGGTAGAGTCAACTCTAGGGTTTGAATGTATAATTTTTTAATTTGTATAAAAATGTTACAAAAATATTAGTTTTGTATTTACCCCTATTTATTCAACTCTAGGGTTTGAATGTATAATTTTATAATTCTAGATTTAATTTTAGTTAAAAAATTGATTCCTACTTGTTTTATATTCACATAAATTTTAAACTATAGAATAGATTTCAAATAAATTCTCTACATAAAATATACTAGTTCCTCTCTAGGGTTTATAGATCTCTTTCCCCTACTTATTTAACTCTAGGGTTTCAACATAATTTGTAGGTCTCTTTGAACCCTAGATCAAATTATCTACATTTTATATTCATTAGTTCCTCTCTAGGGTTTGTATATCTCTTTCCCCTACTTCAACTCTTGGGTTTCAACATAGTTTGTAGATATCTTTGCACTATATCAAATTCACTATTTCTTCTCTAGGGTTTGTATATCTACCTAAATCACTTACAAAATCTAGATTGACATATATTGTAACATGGTAGTACATCTAGATTTGAATTGGTTGATATAAACTTTCATATGTGGCTAATTAACATACATAATTGAATATTAGCCTTTTTGTATGAATCTCCATATCATGTATAAGACTTTTAGACCTTTAGTGCTTTATGTTGAATCTCCTAGATAGTTGAGCCTTGAGTTCTTTAATTACCATCTTATTATTTCCAATGGTTAACATATTGAATTTCCATAGAAATAGTAAGTAAAGCATGATCACCACCTTGTTAGTGTATAATGACCAACATGATTCCTTGAAAAAACTAGTTCTAATGCACATGGATCAAACTATCGATACCATATACATGTTGAATACTTCTAACCCCATTGCTTTGTTCTCTAACTTTTTCAAATTTGTAGATACATATTAATGTTATATTTTGTGTTCAAAATGCATCCTTTGGTTATTCTATAATGCCCTGCCAAGGAACCCCAAAGGATAACACAAAACATGACTAAATAACGAAACAATTTTTTTTATAAGAAATAACAATGAATTGCATAATGATAACATACAATCTAATCCTAAGTCCTCTAAGGTTATATGACTATACTACTAACATGTCCTTGCATCAAGAGCTAGAATTAATTCATTATCTAATATGTTATGATGATTCGTCTAATAATCAAGTTTATTTTATTTCATCACATTAAATGATTCTACAATATACATTTCCATAACATGTCATTCATTAAACAACATGAAAGATCATTTCCAGCAAATATATATATATGTAATTCGTATATATATATATATATATACATACGAATTACATTACATGAGAGTACATCATAATTGTTACATCATTACATTATTTACAATAATGCTTCCCTCAATGCAATTGGGAAGAGTACATCAGATTACAATAAATGGTACAACTGGGATACAATCCATTACATATACTTAAAATACTGCCTTCTTGAACTAGATCATAAATTGGATTCCACTACATAAGGTACAACCTCCACGCACATGAAAAAGAAGCAAGGAAACCTCATGGAAGAAAAAGCACCAACCTCTTGACCATGTGGAACCCTACCATCCACCCCCTGTGCTAGGAGATAACATGAGGTCCCACTACAAACAAATAGTCAAGAAGAAAAAAAGATAAACACAAACAAGGGCTACACAAGGCTCCAAAACAACACTGCAACAACATGAACATCACATTCAACACATACATCGCTTCCAGAGGTATTCACACAACATAAGGGAAACATAACTAGGGAGTGCTAGACTACAATAGGGAAGAGTGTCATCACATGGTATTGACATGGGTTACCCTATTAGTCTCTCACTAGATGCTGGTCCCCATCTATGGTAACCCTGACAGTCTCTCGCTAGACATCAGCCTCATAGGGTAACACATGTAGAACAACCACTCCTTTCATGAGGACAAGGAAGTTGATCTTGACAACCAAGATTTCTCAATCCATCCTTAGCCTACATGAGCACTACAGGCATGGGCAAGGCATACTATTATCTTATTTGATGTGAAATCTACCCATCCCTCTAATTCATTATTTAGGTTATCACTAGATTAAGAAACTCTCCAATGGGTTGTCCTGGCAGTCTCTCATTAGACGTTGGTCCCGATTGAGAACCACTCCCCCTACTCACAACTAGTAAACCCTACAAACAAGCAAGGAATTTACCATATTGCACACTTAACAAAATCACATGAATTCAAACGCAGTGCAAGGCATTGTCCCTCTCACACACATATCACAATCACAAGAGCTATACATAGTGAAAGACATTGACCCTCTTGAATACAACTCAAACAATATTACTAACCACTTCCAAATGAAACAACATAAAACCCATACATACAAATTACCCACTCCCAACCCTCTAGGATTCAACCTTAATAATTTCCACAAAAAACTCCCACTTCCAAACAATTACCCAAATCACTCAAATCCAAAATTCAAATACAATATTCAATACAAGCAAATGATCAACAATGCAACCATGAAAAAACTCCTTAAATAAGACATCATTTCCACATTTTAGTTACACATTAACTTAGCCATTAATTTACTTCATGAACCATTTACCACAATAACAATAACAATTTAATCTTAATAAATTTACAATTCAACCATTGAATAATTATAAAACAACTCAACATTCATCAAATTAAAAAGATAATCTAATTCTTTAAATTTATACAATTCCTTCAATAACTGAATTTAAGTAAATCAATTTGACCTACTCAATTACTCAATTTACTTATCAAACATAATTCATAAATCGCATAGACAAAATTATTCTATTGCTAAAGCCATAGTATATATATACATTGAATCATAATTATTTATGCCTATCAAGAATTCACATATAAACTATACAAATTATAATATATTAATCAATCAATAGTCAATCTTTAATCATACATTCACATCTATACATTAAAATATAATTTCCAATATAATATCAAAAATATATAAATACTTATTTCCAAATAGTGCCTAAACTATATATAAGATTATTCATTAGATACAATTGTAATGTAGTTTAAGCTATTTCTCAAGTTAACCTAAATTAAATCAATTTATAAAATATATGTACATATAAATATATATACACATATATATTTTTATATATATACGTAAATCAAATAGCAATTATATAATATTTACATCGAAATGAAACACAAAACCAATTATCGAATGTCTAACATATTTACTTAATATCAAATGCCACTCAAAAGATTATGAAAAGAAGAACCAAATACATAGAACCACAAAGAAGGCGCATCATAAACAAAAGTTATCAGCACAACATAAGATAAGGTTGATGCCTACTAACATTGTCAAATATAAATTATAAAACATGTTTACTAAATACCTAGAGTCAATTGCCAAGCCCTAAATATAACCATTGAATAAAGCCGTAGACATTAGCATGAAATTAGTACACATAGTATGCTTATCAGGTATTGAATGCATTAAATAAGATATATCTGTCAACAAAATCGATGTAGGAGACAATTCATGCAGACACCCTACTGAAAACAAAGAATTAAGATGCATTCATCGAATTCTATACCTATTGAATCAAATATAAATCGCATGCTACTTAGAACTCCCGAATGAGTTGAGTATAAGGCGCAAAGAATTAATCACACCACACAACACCAAAATGGAAAAAACAATACCAAAAATCAAATGCCAACAATATAAAATCTGCAACAAATAGTATGAAGGCACCACATGCAGAGTTCTAGAAATGGAAAACCTAACATATAAATCAAATTATAGATGATTGAATGCTAAGAAAAATACGAATTTAGAAAAATCCAAATATAAAGGTTACTCATCAAATTACCTATATCACAGACTGCTAAACACAATACAAATTCATCGAGTGATCTAAATAATCGATTTCCAACCCAAAACACAACATCATCAAATTATGCATATAATTGATTTCCATTGAATACTTAACAAAAAACACACTAATCATTCCTCCAACCATTATTTAAAAAATATGAAGCATATTCATTATAAATTGAATGCCACACCAAAAGATGAACTTTAGAATAATATCATAGGCTAAAGGAAAGAAATTTCCACCTACAGGATTGGATAAAACTTAGACTAACATGGGCCATCGCTAGGAGTGAAGTGGATGGCCTTATGGAATAACTGCTATAGGGAGAAATTGCATGGATAACATCCAATGTAAGGGATCGCAACATGTAGAAATTATCCTAGCTATCGGTTTATAACAAGATATGTAGAAATTATCATAGCTATCAATTTATACCAAAATCAAATTTCAAGGTAAACTGCCATCGAATATTATATGCAATGCATCCAAATCAGATTTCAAGAAAAAAAGAGTCCCATTAATAACCAAACAAAAGGATAAATAAACATTGAAATTCCATGGATGGTGTTTACATAAGAATAAAACGTAGAAAATAGTAAATATAGAACTACAGACTCATCCATATTCGCATGCAAGTGATGAAGGAAAGGCACACAAGCTGAGATATTCAATTGGGGAAACTAATGGGTCAAGACGACCCCCCTCACATGGAATCTCGTTCATATTATAATATGGCTCGATCTTATCATGGCAGAAAGGTGCACATAAAATTATTTGTTGAATTAGCTTAAGAAACTTCCAAACAAAGTGAAAATAGTTGGAAAAAGATGTTATTTGATAGAATGCATCGATTGTAGAATGGACAAAGTGGACTTGTTGAGAGACTCAAGATATTTTCAAGCAAATGCATTTAGCAGTAAAAAGAAACATAATTCATCTCATCAAACACAATGGTTGCAAAATATGCACAAATAGGTTTTAAATTCTCAAGTATACAATGGTTACCAGATACATAGTCAAACACATATTTTATTTATTCCTATACAGAATTAAAATAGATGGATATCACATTTTTAAGCAACACCAAATAGTCAAGTATTCATTTTCAACAAACAAGAGAGAGAGAGATAATTCGATTACCTTAAACGAAGAAATAGAACAAAGAAAAAAACAAAGGCAACCAGAATCCAATGTAGGCTAGGATGGAAAATTGATGCCAACTCCAAATCCTTCAATTTGTAACCCGAACTCTCCAATTCCCAATCAAAATTTCTAAAATAAAAAATGAATGCAATTGTTTTACAAAAAGATTCTTGCAGACAAAATATTACTTCCCTTCCCCCGAAAACCAAAATCAAACCTCCCAATCTCTCGAAAGGATTACTATTTACAAAATATAGGCTATCTTTTTTCGAAAACCAAAAATCCAATAAAATCTCACAAAATCCCCAAAAAGAATTCAGTTTCTTTTTCGACAAACTGTTCAAACTTGTGCATGAACTTGCCTGAAAACCTTTCTATCTTTTAAAATTATTTTTACTATTTATCAATTATCACATTCCATTTTAATTTATTATAAACTATAATGTTTTAATAAATATATTTATATTTAATTATCAAAATTCCCTTTTAACTTAATAATTTATTTTAATGCATTAATTAACCAAAACAACATTTATCAAACAAATTTAAATTAAACAAACCAAATATCGATAACAACTACGTAAACATAATCAGGATCAAAAAACAAGACCAACTGATCATAGATGATAGACAACACTAACGAGGTAATGAACTAGATACTCATCCTCTTTGAGGATGATGACTAGGGAAGGGGACCAAATATTATCTCTAAAAAACTATTCCATTAGGTTTAAGGAACGCTCAGACCTGCTAATTTAGGTGGAGTTGATGACTAGTACCTGCAACCTACAAAACACAAAATGGTCAAGCATATACATAATCATACAATCAGGCACACCATGAAAGGAGGAATCACAACGTTGCAAGGTACTCACAAGTGATTAATGCGTCACTCTCTCTTTCACCCAAACACATCAAAATACAACACTTGGTAATCAAATCAACTCGTAAAAAAATAGCTACATAACAATCAGAATGACAATCACATAATGATCATGATAGAATAATCATGTACTAATCATAATAATGCATCTAACATCATATATTGTATAATAAAACAGATCAACTGCTTAACATCATTAGCACATACCTTAACTATCCCCATCATTTTACCTTCATCACCAAGTTCTAAATCCAAACTACCTGCACATCCATGGTGAGAATGGAGGGGCACTACATCCTCCCCCCTAAAATTTGACTTACTCCTGGAAGTCACAAACGAAGGTGGAAGCACAACACATTAGTACTAAAAATTTCTATCAAAACTGATTCATTACATCAAAATAATATACACTGTTAAGAAATCCATACGTCAGAATGCCACTCTTCCACAAAACACAGCATAATTATACACACAAAGCACACATTTTTCATTAAATATCCATCCTTTACAAAGAATACATTCCACCTTATTATTTTCATAACACTAAATATCATAACATATTCATCACAAGATCATGATTTTAAACTTTTCTAGAAGCATGGACACATAATCTATCATTTCAAAAGTACTATATTCATGATTTAACATACATTCTTCACATACACACAAAAATTCACATCACAGGGAGTCACATCACAAGGCTACACAAGGGTCCATAGTGCATCCCTGATAGAAAGAATATCAGTGCATTGTGCACTACACTGAGGGTCCTATCCTTTCCACCGTTCTTCTGCACCATTGGACAAACACCACCAAAGGAAAAATCTCAAGTTGTTAAGTAAGGATGAAAAAAGGGAGAAAACATAGTCTCAAGAGTCTAACCAACTAGGACAACATAATGGGCTCATATAAAACTAGAGTACCCAGTGTTAGAAGTTGGGCTCTGATACTACGTATAATTCCCCACCAAGGAACCCTAGAGGACACCATAGAACATGACAAAATAATGAAACAATTTTTTTATATAAGAAATAATAGTGAACTACATAATCATAACATACAATCTAATCCTAAGTCCTCTAAGGTTCTATGACTACACTACTAACATATCCTTGGATCAAGAGCTAGAATTCATTCATTATCTAATATGTTATGATGATTTTTCTAATAATAAAGTTGATTTTATTCCATCAAATTAAATGATTCTACAATATACATTTCCATAACATGTCATCCATTAAACAACATGAAAGATCATTTCCAACATATATATATACAATTTACATTACATGAGAGTACATCATAATTGTTACATCATTACATTGTTTACAATAATGCTTCCCTAAATGCAATTGGGAAGAGTATATCATATTATAATAAATGGTACAATTGGGATACAATCCATTACATATACTTAAAAGACTTCCTTCTCGAACTAGATCATAAACTGGATTCCTCTACACAAGGTACAACCTCCACACACACGAGCAAGCAACAAGGAAGCCCAATGAAGGAAAAATCACCAACCTCTCGACCATGTGGAATCCTAAGGTCCACCCCTCATGTTATGAAATAACACAAGGTCCCACTACAAACAAACAATCAAGAAGATAGAAAGCTAAACACAAACAAGGGCTACACAAGCCTCCAACACAACACTCCAACAACATGAACATCACATGCAACACATACATCACTTCCAGAGGTATTCACACAACAGAAGGGAAACATAGCTAGGGAATGCTAGATTGCAATATGGAAGAGTTTCATCGCATGGTCTTGACATGGGTTACCCTGATAGTCTCTCACTAGATGTCGGCCCCATCTATGATTACCCTAACGGTCTCTCACTAGACATCGAACCCATAGGGTGACACATGTGGAGCCAACATTCCTTTCATGAGGAAAAAAAAGTTGATCTTGCCAACCAGGCCTTCTCAATCTATCCTTAGCCTACACAAGCACTACAAACATGGGTGATTCATAATATTATCTTGTTTAATGTGAAATCTATCCATCCCTCTAATTCATTATTTAGGTTATCACTAGATTAAGAAACTCTCCAATGGGTTGTCCTGGCAGTCTCTCACTAGACATCGGCCCCAATTGAGAGACACTCCCCCTACTTGCAACTAGTAAACCCTACAAACAAGTAAGGCATTTACTATATTGCACATTTAACAAAATCACATGAATCCAAACATAGTGCAAGGAATTGTCCCTCTCACACATATATCACAATCATAAGATCTATACACAGTGCAAGGCATTGACCCTCTTGCACACAACTCAAACATAATTACTAGCCATTTCCAAATGAAACAAGATAAAAATTTTTTTACAAAAGACTCCCACTTCCAAATAATTACCCAAATCACTCCAATCCAAAATTAAAATGCAATATTCAATACAAGGAAATGATCAACAATGCAACCATGAAAAAAATCCTTAAATAAGACATCATTTCCACATTTTAGTTACACATTAACTTAGCCACTAATTCACTTCATGAACCATTTACCACAATAAAAATAACAATTTAATCTTAATAAATTTACAATTCAACTATTGAATAATTATAGAAGAACTCAACATTCATCAAATTAAAAAGATAATCTAATTCTTTAAGTTTACACAATTCCTTCAATAACTGAATTTAAGTAGATCAATTTGGCCTACTCAATTACTCAATTTACTTATTGTAAACCCCAATCCTACACCTACACAAACATGACAAACAAGCACATTATTAGATTGAAATGCAAGTTAAGACAAGGATTCGACATGAAATTAGATTGAAACATTAACATAGGAAGAAAATGAAGAACAATAGAAATGAAAGTAAATGAATCCTATTTTAATGAACAAAATATCAATCCCATGTGGGAATTGGTGCCAATTATGTGTAGAAATTGGCCTTTTCCTAGTTACTCCTTTGTAAGCTTTGATGATTTGATCCACTTGATGGTGAAAAAAAATGATGAACTTCTTGAGAAAACCTGCAATAACCTAGCTAGGGTGATGACAAATGCTCAAGAAATGATATGAAATTGCTCTAATGTGAAGATACTAACTTTGCATTCAAATTGTGGATGATGAATGAGAAGAAGAGTCTCTCATTTATAGATTTCAAATTGGAAGAATGAGCAAGATTTGAGCAATGTGGGATCATTCAACATCCAATGGCCAAGTGCCACTTGTCAAGATGTGAATGGGTGAAGATTGTGCACATTTTTATGAAAGTGCCAATAAATGATATTATGTGGAATTTGAAATGAGTGAAATGATTTGTTGGAGAGGAAAGAAAATGGAGTTATGGCCACTTGGCTCAAGGAAAAAGGACTTGTAAGGTGAAATAAATTCCTTGTTGGAAGGACTAAGTCCACTTGGATTTGAATTCAAATTTGAGGGAATATTCCCCTTTTATGCCATTTTGAGAGAAAATAGAGGTTTAATAAATGAATTAAATCTATTTTCATGTGCAAGTGGTAAAAGCTAGAGGATGGGACATGATTTAATATTAAACTAATCAAAGATTAATTAATGTAATGATGAATTAGAAGATGTGACAATTTAGACTTAAATTTATGCATTGATTTAAATCAAATTGAGAGGAAGGGTTTAATTAAATAAATGTTTTGATTTATTTAACTAAAGGGGACAACGTTAGATTAAATAAAATAAGGTTTAATTTATTTAATTTAATATGAGGACTTTAGAGTTTTAATTTAAATAAAATGAATTATTTAAACAAACAGAGATTTAGGGTTAATTAAATTAAATTGATTAATTTAATCAACAAGGAAGAATGACTTAATCAGGTAAATAATGATTTATTTAATTAAGAGATGAGAAGTAATGATATGCTGAGAAGATGATTTAGGATGAAATGACATTAGTAATTAGGATCAAGTGTGTCAGTCAACTTTCAATGTCTACACTTATCAAACATAATCCATAAATCACAAACATAATTATTCTATTGCTAAAGACATAGTATATACATTGAATCCTTTAATAATAATGAATCATAATTATTTATGCCTATCAAGAATTCACATATAAAATATAAAAACTATAATATATTAATCAATCAATAGTCAATATTTAATCATACGTTTGTATCTATACATTAAAATATATTCTCCAATATAATATCAAAAATATATAAATACTTATTTCCAGATAGTGCCTAAACTATACATAAAATCATTCATTAGATACAATTGTAATGTAGTTTAAGCTATTTCTCAAGTTAACCTGAAGTAAATCAATTTATAACATATATATGTACATATAAAGACACACACACATATATATATTTATATATATATATATATATACACACATATATACATATATATATATATATATATATGTAAATCGAATATCAATTACATAATATTTACATCAAAATGAAACACAATACCAATTATCTAATGTCCACCATATTTACTTAAATTAAATTCCACTCAAAATATTATGAAAACAAGAACCAAATATATAGAACGGCAAGGAAGGTGCATCATAAGCAAAAGTTATCAGCACAACATAAGATAAGGTGGATGCCTACTAACATTGTCAAATTCAAATTATAATGCATGTTTACTGAATACCTAGAGTCAACTGCCAAGCCATAAATATAACCATTGAATAAAACCGTAGATGTTAGCATGAATTCAGTACACATAGTATGCTTATCAAGTATTGAATGCATTAATTAACATATATCTTTCAATAGAATCGATACACGAGATAATTCATGTAGACACCCTACTGAAAATGCAGATTGAAGATGCATTCATCGAATTCTATACCTATTGAATCATATATAAATCACATGCTACTTAGAACCCCCGAATGAGTTGAGTATAAGGTGCATAGAATCAATCACACCACATAGCACCAAAATAGAAAAAGGAAATACCAAAAATAAAATGCCAACAATATAAAATCTGCAACAAATAGTATGAAGGTGCCACATGCAGAGTTCTAGAAATAGTGAACCTAACATATAAATCAAATTATAGATGATTGAATGCCAAGAAAAATAAGAATTCAACAAAATCCATAAATAACTTAGTTGTACTCATCGAATTATCTATATCACAGATTGCCAAACATAATACAGAATCATCGAGTGATCTAAATAATCGATTTCCAACCCAGAAAATAGAATCATATAATTATGCATATAATCGATTTCCATCGAATACTTAACAACAAAAAAACTAATCGAACTCCAAGAATTAATTAAAAAATATGAAGCATGTTCATTGTAAATCGAATGCCACACCAAAAGATAAACCTTAGAATAAAATCGCAAGCTAAAGGAAAGAAATCGATACCTACAGGATTGGATAAATCTTAGACTAACATGGGCCAATGTTGGAAGTGAAGCAACAACCTTATGGAATAACTGCTATAAGGAGAAATCGCATGGATAACATCCAATGTAAGGGATTTCAACATGTAGAAATTATCCTAGCTATCGGTTTATACCAAAATCAAATGCCAAGGTAAACCGCCATCGAATACTATATGCAATGCATCCAAATCGGATTTCAAGAAAAAAAAATCCCATTAATAACCAAACAAAGGGATAAATAAACATCAAAATTTCATGTATGGGGTTTACATCAGAATAAAACATAGCAAACAGTAAATATAGAACTGCATACTCATCCATATTCGTAGGCAAGCGATGAAGGAAAGGTGCACAAGCTGAGATATTTGGCTAGGGAAACTAATGGGTCAAGCCAACCCCCTCACATGAAAGCTCATTCATATTATAATGTAGCTTGATCTTATCATGGAAAAAAGGTGCACATAAAATTATTTGTTGAATTGGCTTAAGAAACTTCCAAACGAAGTGCAAATAGTTGGAAAAAGACGTTATTTGGTAGAATGCATCAATTGTAGAATATGGACAAAGTGGACTTGTTGAGAGACTCAAGAGATTTCCAAGCAAATGTATTTAGCAGTAAAAAGAAACAAAATTTATCTCATCAAATGCAATGGTTGCAAAATATGCACAAATGGGTTTTAAATATTTCAAGAATATAGTGGTTACCATATATACAATAAAAAACATATTTTATTTATTCCTATATGGAAATAAAATAGATGGATATCACATTTTTAAGCAACATAAAATAGTCAAGTATTCATTTTCAACAAAAAAGAGAGAGAGAATTTGATTGCCTTAAATGGAGAAATAGAACAAAAACAAAGCCAACCTAGATCCAATGCAGGCTGGGATGGAAAATTGATGTCGACTTTGAATCCTTCAATTTGCAACCTGAACTCTCCAATTCCCAATCAAATTTTCCAAAATCAACAATGAATGCACTTGTTTTACATAAATTTTCTTGTAGATAAAATATTACTTCCCTTTCCCCGAAAACCAAAATCAAACCTCCCAATCTCTCAAAAGGATAATTATTTACAAAAGAAAGGCTATCTGTTTTTGAAAGCCAAAAATCTAATAAAATCTCACAAAATCCCCAAAAAGCATTCAATTTCTTTTTCGAAAAACTATTCAAACTTGTTCATGAACTTGCATGAAAACCTTTCTATCTTTTAAAATTATTTTTACTATTTATCAATTATCACATTCCATTTTAATTTATTATAAACTATAATTTTTTAATAAATATATTTATATTTAATTATCAAAGTGCCCTTTTAACTTAATAATTAATTTTAATGCATTAATTGACCAAAACAATATTTATCAAACAAATTTAAATTAAACAAACCAAATATCAACAACAATTACCTAAACATTTTAACTAAGGGTAATTTTAGGTTAGCATGGCTAGATCATAAACAATTCAAACCCAAAGCAAGTAATGAAGCACAAAGGAGAAAAAATGAAAATAAAAGGAAAGAGTTTACCCAAGATCTTCAACCTCCATGATTGAACTCCATTACACCTTCTCTATTTGCTGCAATATGATGAGTTCCCTCAGATTCTGAGGGAGAAATAATGAATATGGCGAAGATCTAAGAAAATGTTGAAGGATTTGGATGAAATGCAAGTAAAAAATAAACTCTACATGCAATACAAAAATTTACAAAATGACAAGGTTAGCAAAATGACAAGAAGTATGCAAGTATTCCAAAATCTTGAGAGATTAAGAGATGTCAAAATGAGAGCAAAATTGTCTTTTTATAGAAAATGCAATTTTGGATGAAGGGCCAAGATTGAAGATTGACAAATACCCTAGAATCAATGGACAAGATTCAATATGACAACCGACAATTAGGGTTAGGGAAACATTAGGGTGAATTCAAAATAAGTGGACAAGATTTGATTTGAGAAAATCAAATCAAGGGATAAGATTTCATTTGATAGGGAGATAAGATTGGCACAAAAAAAGAGAGTTAGAATATCAAATAATTTTAGAAATTACATGATTTATGGAGGGAGATAATATTTTGAATTTAAAATTAATTTAATTCAAAAAGGTGGGGTCATGTGATAGTAAATAATGATTTAAAATTATTTAATAAGAGGGAAATTTAAATAAATAATTTTATTTTAAATTTGGAGGAGAATAATGGATTAATTAAATAAATTTAATGATTTATTTAATTAAAGAAAACATTAGTGGCGTATTTAAATAAATATGATTTATTTATTTAAATAGTTAGGAAGAAAAAAAGATATGAATTAACTAAATAATTAAGAATTATTTAATTAATAGTTGAATTTGGATAGGAGAATATAATCGAATATTTTAATTATGTTTTAGAAGAATTATGGAGAAAATTGAGTTCGCAGGCCTAGGTCAATTTTCCCCTCTTTGTCATAATGCAGCCTGTCGCGTTATGGCAAAGAAAACTAGTTAGAAACATGCCCCAATGGAGGTACATAGTGCCTATGCCCCCTCGGGAAATTTTACGAATTTTGGCCCAGGGTCAAATTTTTTTTGAAAAGTGACCCGATAAGCTAATTTGATAAGCAGAAAATCAATGGCGACAACAGTTTCAAAATTGGATGACATTAAGGCAGTGAAAATATTGATCAAAGGTGGTCAAAAGAGCCTCCAATAATAATTTTTTGAAGAAAATCCCACTTTGACCCTATAAATAGATTGAAAATGGGTAAAAGTCAATTTATTTTCACTTTCACATTTGCAAATTTGGATAGCTCAGAGCAAGGAGGCTATGAGAAACGATGGTGATTCCTGTTACCGAGCATCATGGATACATCATCAAGACCTTCAGATGGCCAAAGGGCATGGACCCCGTCGTATGTATCTCGTACCCACTTTGTCATTTTATTGTTTTTCGTGTCTTTTTAGGGTTTTAGGAAGGTCATCGAATGCACCGTGATGCATATGTGTTCGCATTAGTCGCATTCACAGTTGCGTTCGACACATTTGATGCATTGAAACACAAACACAATGGTCTCATTAGGTGTCCCATGTAGTGTAACACATTTGTTAAATATCGCGACACATTCGTTGTTTGGCAGCTCAAATGATAAGCATTGTGACACATTCACCAGATTGTGATGCATGCGCAAAGCCTAGTGATGCACTCATTTTGCAACGATGCATTTGATTGTTGAGCGACATAAACATATGGAAAAGATGCATTTGTGAGTCAAAGCGACACAAGTGATGTATGAAATGACACAAATGAAGTCAACGCGACACATTTGACTTTGACTAGAGTTGAGTTAGTTTTAGGCTAACTTTTTTCTTAGGCTTAGTTAGGTAGATGATAATAATGATATTCAATAATGTGTTAACACTCGTTTCTGCCTATGCAGAAATAATTACCATTGATTTAAACATGTGAGTTAAGACCTTTGACGTATGCATTTTGGGACCAGTTGATAGACTGAGAGTGGAGGCAACTGATATGCCTTGGACTATATTACATCACCTATATGCCCATTATTTGGGCTAATAGGGGGTAGCTGACAACACTTTGTGATAGATGGCACTCAGAGACCTGTTCCTTCCACTTGCTGATAGGAGAGGCCACTATTACCTTGGAGGACGTGTATCAGATTCTACATATTCTGATTAGAGGAGAGCGGGTGGTGTATGATCCACATCGTGGTGTGCAGGCCATGACTGAGATATATGAGGTAGATGATGGTGGGCCTTGGTGTTGACGGTTATGAGATTTGGTGGGAGTACCTAGCATAGCACTACCCATGGTGGGACATCATGTTACACACTTTGATTGCAGGGGTCCTGATTCTAGATTGTTGGGGACATGGGTTCTCGATTGGATGGGGAGATGTCTTAGTTCAGATGTGGCAGGATAGGTTAGTCTTTTCCTAGGGGCCTTATCTATTGGGCATGTTATATCATCAGCTTCATGAGGTAGCATACAGGGGTGGGAGCAACATTAGTTGTGGCACGACCTTACTTATGATCTGGGCTTGGGAGAATATTCCCATCTTTCGGCCACCTATTCAAAGGCCATAGTTAGCAGATGGTATGCCATATTTATATTTATATGTGGGGGCTCTGTAGTAGATAAGAGTTAGAGAGACAGGCTTCTAGCGACATAAGATTTATATGATGACAACATTTGTGTGGAGACCATATAGAGATTACGCGTAGTGGGCCGACGAGGGGGGTCATTTATCAGTTTGCAGGCAGTTATGATACTTGATTGGTCAGACAATATAGTCACCTTATTATAGAGATGTACTTTCCCTCACAGGTACTACATTAGTTTGGGGAGCAGCAGGGTGTGTCGATGGGGACCGCAAAGTATGCATGATCATCATGAGATTCTGCATGGGATCTTGCCATATCAATTGCATTTGCAGAGTAGAAAATATATGGATTGGTGGCGCAACCATGGGGTTGGAGTGGGGGTGCTGCAAATCTAGGGATAACTATATATTTTGACTTGTGGTGGTAGACACACAGACTGATTCCCTTGACATATCGTGATGGGCCAACACATGTGGATCGCAGGTCAATTATACCATGGGTTCAATGAGGAGGCCGGAGAGGTAGAGGCAGAGGTTGAGATGGAGGCCAGGGAGATGGGGGGAGAGGAGATGATGGAGGAGACAGAGGAGATGGTGGGGGTGGTGAGAGGAGGATGAGAGGAGGGGATGGAGGGAGGCATGGCAGGAGAGTGAGGCAACGAGTGGAGAGAGCAACCTTAGATGCTATCCCCTAGGTACTAGAGGAGGAGGAGAGAGATGAGGGAGTCGGGGGTGGAGAGGAGGAGAGACAACTAGAGAGGGAGGGGAGACATGAGGTAGAGGTGGAGATAGAGGACATACAACTAGAGGTAGAGGCACTTGATGTCGGGGTAGGAGAGGAGTTGGGGGAGAGGAGGATACTAGTGATGATGAGGAGGAGCTAGATATTGGCAGAGAGATGGATGGGGTAGAGAGGTAGCTCAGGGAGAGGATGAAAGATGGGGAGGATGAGTGTGATAGGCCACTGATTTTTCCTTAGGATGCCACAATGGACCAGAGGTTGGTAGACCTCCACAATAGACTCGATGCTACCTTTTCTTAGAATAAGGCATTATAAGTAGGGCTTGAGGTGGTACGGTTGGAGAGGGACCAGGCTATTATCAGACAATAGGAGTCAGAGAGGTGGGTGAGCGAGTTCGTCGAGTTATGCACATGACCCATAGAGGACATGGCCAAAGAGTTGGCTAGGATGAGTGAGAGCAAAGGCTGATACAGGGTACTCTATGAGTAGGAAGTACCACCTGAGAGACGGAATCCTGGGTTGTCCAAGTCATATAGCAGGATAGGCAGTGGTAGTCAAACTCACAACAACAACATGACTCATAACAATGCAGGTGGGTCCACATCATTAGGGCACTCATCTAGGCACAGGTCACATCAGAGCCATAGGAATTCATCAGGACATAGGTCTAGCCATAGCCAGTATAGTCAGCATAGTCATCATAGCCAACCTCATCCGGTGATCGATCCTTCAGCCTCCCAGAGTCAAGCCACTTCAACAGTTCAGGTTAGAGTTGAGCTCATGAGTGAGCATCGGTCACTGCACTCCTTGCCTCCATGAGACGGAGAGGGCACAACTTAGAGAATGTTATTTTATTGTTATGATGAGATACTTTATATATTGACTTTCGAGCCTATGAGCTCCATTTTTGGGATTCCTCTAGACTTTATCCTATGACCTAGTTATTTTGAGATATATATGAGATGATTTTGATGCGGACTACATGTGTTGTGTTATGATGTTGTGCATTATGATGTTTTTATGCTTTATGTGATGTGATTTATGATGATGCATTCATGATGGTTACTTTATGATTGTATGCCATGATGATCCTATTTTATATGTTGATGATAATGATATTCTATATGATGAGATGGATGCATTGATGTATGATGAGATATATAATATGACCAATGGATACCATGCTTTATGATTATGGATGCATTTATGGATATGTTTATGTATGTTTGGATTATGGCTCATGATGTTATTATGATATTGACGTATGCACTGGTATATGGGTAAGTGCACCAATCTGTGACACAATTTTGGTGCCAAATTGCAAAAAAAAATCGTAATAGGCCATATTGCGCTCGCCAAATTTGGAGAGCGCCAAATTTGGCGTGCGCCAAATGGATTGAATTTTGCAATGAGTGGAGAAGTGTGAGTTCTCTTTCTTTTTGTAATGAATTTTTCTAAACTCTTTTATTTTCGCTTTCTCTTCCAGGGAAACTATATACATGAAATAAAAATTAAAGTATAAGTTGACATTTACATATGGACATTTACTTTCTTATACTTTAAGTTATATTACATGTATATAGGTAGGATTTTTGAGAGTGGTTTCATATCTCTAGGAATTATAATTCAAATTCTAGTTTTTGGAAGATTTTTAAAATTTCAGACTTAGTCAAATTTCAATAATCAGCAATTCAAATTTTAGTAATCAAGAGGTCAAATTTTAGTAGTCAACAAGTTGTATCATCTTTCTCTCCTTCTCTCTACTCTCTATGTATCCACTCCCTCTCTCTCTCTCTCCCTTCCTCTCTCTCTCTTCCCTCTCTCTCTCTCACACACCCCTCTATCTCCTCCCTACATCTGCCTCCCTCCCTCCCCTCTCTACTTCTCTCTATCTCTTCTCTCTCTACATATCCTTCCCTCTCTACTTATCTTTATCTCCCCTCTCTCTCTTTACCTACTTCTCCCTCCATCACTTTGTATCTCACTTATGTCTCCCTCCCTACCTCTTTCCCTCTCTACTCTCAATCTCTCCTCTCCCTCCCTCTACCTACATCTCTCTCTCACTCTTTATCCCTCTCTTCCCCCGCTTTCTCTCTAACTCTCTCCTCTCTATCTCATAATTCTCTCTCCCTCCCTCTCACTCTCCCCTCTCTATCTCTCCACTCTCTCTCTCTCACACACATAAACCTCTATCTCCCTCGCTAACACTCCCTCCCTCCCTCCTTCCCTCTCTACTTCTCTCTATCTCTCCTCTCCCTCCTTCTCTCAATCTCACCCTCCCTCCCCTTCTTTTTGTCTCTCTCACTATTGTCCCTCCCTCCCTCCCCCTCTTTCTCTCTCAATTGATATTTTTCTCTATCTCACCATTCTCTCTCTCACACACTCACACACACACCTCTATACCCCTACCTCTCCTTCCCTCCTTCCCCTCTCTACTCTTTATCTCTCTTCTCTCTTTCCCTCTCTATACATACCTCTCCCTCCATCACTCTCTCTCTCCATCCCTCTCTATCTCACTTATGCCTCCTTCCCTACCTCTTTCCCTCTCTACTCTCTATCTCTCCTCTCCCTTCCTCTACCTACCTCTCTCTCTGTCTCTCCATCCCTCTCTTTCTCTCTCACTCTCTCCTATCTCACCATTATCTCTATCCCTACCTATCACCCCCTCCTCTCTAAATCACCATTCCCTCTCTCCCACTTTCCATCCTTCCCTCTCACTCCCTCCTCTCTAAATCACCATTCTCTCTATCCCACTTTCCCTCATTCCCTCTATATGTCTCACTTATCCCTTTCTACCTCTCCCTCCCCCCAATCTCCCTCTCTCTCTTTATCTCTATTTATAATTCTCTCCTTACCTCTCTACTCTCTATCTCACCACTCTCTCCATCTCACTTTTCCTCCTTCCCTCTCTCCCTCATATCCATTTGTCTCTCCTTCCATCTCTACCTACCTCTCCCTCCACTACCAACCACTCTCTCTCTCACCCCTCTTTCTCTCTTACTCTCTCCTTCCCTCTCTACTCTCTATCTCTCCCCCCTTCCCTCTCTAATCTCTTTCTCTCTCTCCCCCTTCCTCTCTCCCCTCATTTTCTCTCCTCTCACTCTCTCTCCCTCTCACACACACTCACCTCTATCTCCTCCTTTCCTCTCCCACCATCCCTCCACTCTCACTTCTCTCTATCTATCATCTCTCTCTACATATCCTTCCCTCTCTATTTATCTTTATCTCCCCTCTCCCTCTCTTTACCCACCTCTCCCTCCATCACTCTATATCTCAATAGTCTCTCTCTCTCTATCTCTCTCTCTCCCTCCCTCCCTCCCTCCCCTCTCTACTTACCTCTATCTCTCCTCTCACTACATCTCCTTCCCTCTCTACCTATATTTATCTCCCCTATCCCTTTTTTTACCTACCTCTCCCTTCATCACTATGTATCTCACCTATGTTTCCCTACCTACCTAGGGTTGAGGGATTAAGGGTCAATGGTTGATAATTGAGGGTTGAGGGTGTTGGAACTGTGAAATTTTGATAACCTCATTAACCCTCCATGCTTATTAGTTTCCCAGAAAGTTCATATTACAGACATAAAATTTCCTCACATAGTATTTTTTTTTTTACCAAAGTCCAGGTTAAATTTTGTTATATAGCCCCATAAAATTCATCTGACATTAAATCTTTAACATTTGAAAATATCAGCATAAGTTGATGTAGGTCTCACCGAAAATAATATACATTTCTTCAATATATCGGCAAGACATCAGAAGTGTCATACCGATAAAGATATACACCAAGAGAATGCGGGTTTACATTTCCTATCGGCAAGACAAAAGGTATCAGCGTGACAATGTGAGGTCATATCGAGCTAAGTTTCTTTTATTGATTGGAATATAATAAAGTATATCGAAGAGACTATGGACATCAGAGTGAGATTTCAAAGTACTACCTGAAGCATTACTGGTCTTTCCAATAAAGGAAACGAAGACTCATTCGGTAAGACAATGATGATAGGGAGAGTTTGGGGAGTCTTACCGACCCCTTGGGTTATACCGAAATAACTAAGCATACAGAGATAAAGGTTGTCGAGAAGACAATGTGCATGGTCTCATCGAAGAAAAAGTGTATCGGTGAGATAAGTCTCAACGGAGAGATCTAAGAGACATCATGGCAAGTATCATTCTATCAGCAGAACAATTACTTGGTCTTGGTAACTTAAGTTGACAAAGTGAACATCTCAGTGAGACAAAGAGCTTTCGAAGTAAAGTGAGGAATCGTTGGCCCGATTCATTAAGTCTAGGTGATAGTTTTCTTCGGTGAAGGTCTTGGTGACATAAAAAAACTAAAAGGGAAAACTATCAGAGAGACTTACGATGTCGGGGGAACTACAAGACGTCTTGGTGGATGTGTGAATGTTGAGCAGACAGATCAACCATAGATTTGAAATTTCTTGCCGATATGATCCCTGATGTGACAGTGAGAATTTTAAAAAACTTACTGCATTCATGTCTCAGTGAAGACATTAATGGCACCACAAAGCATAAAAGATTTAGCAAATTGGGTGAGCTTAATTGAAATCATTGTTTAATAGAATTGGCAGTGAAGAAGAGTAGGGGAATGAGCAGAACAATTAAGGCATTCGTCTATCTTGGATTTGTAGGTGAAATATAGTAAGTTTCTCATCCTTTGAAAATTTGTGAATTTTGAAAATGGAAGGTACTAGTTCAGAAAAGATGAAAGGAAGAAAACAAGGGGAGGGTAGTCAACCAAAGACAAAAAAGAAAAAAAATGAACCGCAACCAGAGGGCACTGAGAGGAAGTTAAACCAAGATCTCATAGACCAGCTACCTGGTTTAGGGCCTAAAGCTAGGTGTTCTACACAGCTTAAGGCAGAAATAGATAAATTGGATGACAAATGCAAATTCATAGGAGATATTTGCACCCCAATTAAAGGATACGAATTGTTCAGTTTCCACTACCATAGAAGAAATCGCTCCGAGACAGTATGCAACCCATGGAGACTTAATTTGGGAAAACTGGTGTGCCCTAATGTTTTTATTGATGTTGAATTGGTGAAATTATTGGCTAGTCATTATAATCCAAAAAATAGAGCTATATGTGATTTATCTGGGAATCCATTGATACATGTATCTGAAAATGCAATAAGTGAGGTTTTCAAATTAGAAGGAATATGCAATGAAAAAATAATAAGTGAGGAGCTCAAGAGTGAATACAAAATAATGGATACCATTTACAAGGGCTGGAGGTTACCCCTGCATAGAATTAGGTGCCATGGAAAACTGACTCCGATGGAAGACAGTGAGGGACCACCATTTCATGTGGATCTTTTCGAACCCTACCTAAAGTATACATTTTTCAGTGGGATAGGTATTGGGGATGGAGGTCCCAGAGCATATGATAGTTATACCTATGGTGATTGTTGCAGATGTTCAGTATCATAATTCCAGGTCTTTTGATTATGCTTCACATGTATTTAAAGAGCTAGATACAGGGTTGATGGCAATAAAGATTGGAGCCTCTGTCTTGCACCTCAGGAATTATTCATTGTTGATGCACTTGGTGCTATATTTTGGATAGGAATTAGGACTATGGCCCCAAGAGCTGAGGATTTCATAATTTGATAAGGAAGGCAAGCCATTGCCTATTCAATTGTGGACTGCTATTTGGGATAGCAGGTTTGCTAATTCTAATTTCTTGCATTTTGAAGAATACTTTGTGAAGCCTTTGTATAGATTTTATAATCATCCTTGTGATTATTCCTTATTTGATGAAATAAAGAGGTTTCTCATGCCTAAGGATTATAATGGACCAATCACCCACAATTGGGGGATTGATATCGTTTAGAAAATTCCACTATGATTAGGGTTTATGGTTTTGAAGATACACCTTTTATTTTACCTAGAATAGTTCCAGATAGAATTGCATACTTGGAGATTGTTAGGCAAATGGATTTCTCTAGTGTCATGAACTTAATTTCTTATGGGAAATAAGCTTTTATGCCAAGTACACTGTGTTTTGGTGATTTTATTGTGTTGGCAAAGGAGGGCTACAATTGAATTCTAGATAAGTTATTGCATTACAACATGAGAAAAGCGCCATCAAGGAAAAACTTTGATCCAAAAGGATGCATCCATTTTTCCAGACTGAGGATAAACTTTGGAGGGTATCGGCATGTGCTCTATCAATCTAATGACATAATCAAAACCTTAGAAGCAGAGGAAGCAGAAATGGTGATTGAGAAGCATGATCAAGAATTGATAGATGCTGAGTTGTTGTCTTCCATTAAATAAGTATTGGAGGCTGATAGGCCACAAGGCCCATCCGAGAAGGTATCAAGGGCAAGGACTCAGTATTACATCTATTCTGCCAGAGAGATAAATTTTGAGGAAACTATGGATGTGGACACAAGACATGAAGAATATAGATCCTTTATAGCAGATGATGAATTTGTGGAAACCTCAGAATTCAAAACATTTTTATGCAAACAAAAAGGAAAAGAAATAAGAGGACTGGTTGACAATGTCACACCAGGAAATGAGGAACAGTTGTTAAAAAACTTGAGGGATGAGGTGGATAAATAGATGACAAACATGACCCCTGAGAGAGGGAGAGAGATGTTGGAAAAGGCTGGTGTCATGATTTTCCCAGGGCTAGATCTCAATTCCGCATTGGTTTTTGACAGTTTCCTTAAGGACAACAATGCTACATACAAGCTCAACATAGAGAAGGTGACAAAAGTGTATACAGGATCAAGATACAATCCTGATGAAGAGACCTTGATGATTTGGGCTTTATATCCCCCTCACAAGAAGTCAGTTGTCATTGATACTGAGAAGGCATTTGGACATGTCATGAATTTAAAGGCTAGAGAGACTGATCCGATTGCAATTGCAAAAATTGGGATCGATATAGAAAAAATGAATAAAGCGCAAATACAAGCATTGATCCTAGAGAGAGAAATGTACAAAACCAATAATCAGAGAATGCTGAGAGAAAATGAACGTTTAAAGGACTTGATAGGTGTTGTAATAGGGCCAACAAGGATGCTCACCCAAGGTGAAAGTTCACAGGTGAAGGACCATTGGGAAGGGTCAAGTGCATACTCTCAAGGGAAAATGGACACACTTACTGCAATAATCAAAAGGAGGTAGGTCGTTTTAAACACTTGGTTAAATAAAATTTGGGGAAAACACTCGCAATATGTGGATGCAATAAAAGAACATAGAAGAGTGGATGATAGAATCCAAGAGAGAATTGAGGAGATGAAAAAGGATACTCCTAATGCTGCAGGAATTGAAAATGCTAATCGTATCATGGATAAACACATGGAATTGTTTGAGGAATTACAAGGGGATGTGCAGGGATTGATAGAAGCTACTGAAGATGGATTGACAAAGTTTTGTGATGATGAAGGAAGATTGAAAGAAATGACTACATGGAAGAGCGAATGTGAGTCAATACTCCAAAAGATATTGAAGACAACCACTGTGAAAGATATAACGATGGATGAAGCATGTGAGCAGAACAAACGAATGATGATGATGGAGATCATGATCCGTGATGTGTTAGGAGATGCAAATACACATAAGTGCCAAGATTATATATAGCACATGTCTGCAGTTCACTTATGGCTTAACAAAACTTAGTTAATGATAATCTTGTTAGCATTTTATGCTTAAGACTTTTTGAAAGGACACGTCCTTCCACAAACTAAATGTATAAATGTCCATTATTTACGGTAGGAAAGGGGTAGATAGGGGGAGAATTAGAATAGGATAGACTGCTGTAAGCACAATATTTTTAGAATGATGGCATTCAAGAAGAATATGTTGCATGTATGAATTTTGAGGAAGATAATGAAAGACTGTTGATTTAGTGGCTTCATTTTGGTATCAATTGTTTGTTGGATTCCTGTGATTATTTGATTGTCTCCAATATGATGTTTCTTGATTGTTTAAATTGAAGTATCATGTATATGTTCAATCTATCAGTGCACATTTGTTGTTTCTGTGTGATTTGATTTATTGGGTTCTTTGATGAAGAATTAAATTCCTTTCAATCAATTATAGTAATTTGGGAATGTTATTTGGATCAGTAAGAAGAATCAGATAATTAGATTTGATATTCTGCCTCAAGTAGGGTTTATCAATTACATCCTTGCATGGTTATACCAGTTATAAACTCATAATTGTATGCCAAACGATTAGAGAACTTGCTAGATAGAAACCACTCATCAAAGGCTTACATTTGACTCTGTTTTACCCAATAAGGCACTGGTCTCCCTTATTTTCATTACATTAGTTTTATTCATCTCATTTGACATCTCTTAATTGAACATATTAATTTATACCTTGATATTGCATATACAATTCATACCAAATTAGGATCATATCTTTTCACTATCAAATTTCCATTTGTGGATAGTTAGGTCAAGTAGGAAACATAATTCAAAATCTATGTCACTCATATAGGTGCACCCGCCTAGGTTTAGTAGAGCCTTAAGAGTAGAGGGTTCAACCATATTAGTTGGCCTTGTTAGTTGGCCATTAACATAGTGAGAGTGTGGAAATATCTCATGGTTCATTCAAACCAGCATTTTTGAGACCCAACAAATTGGCGAGTCCGCTGGGGAAAAAATAGAGAGAAGTTCGATGGTAGGCAACCTTTCCATATAGAGTCATTAGAAGAAAACCATAATTTTTTTTTTTGAGAATTGACTTCGCTGGGTAAAATAATAACAAAATATTTTCTCACTTTTAGTAAAAGTGGGTGGCGACTCTGAATGAACAAAAGCATTGAAACTAATACAATAATATACAAATCAAAAAGGAATCGACCTAGAGTTCAGACCATCAAAGTTTCTCACAACATGCAAGGAAGGAGATCTTTGTACAAGGAGGGAGATGGTCCTAATGACAAGGGTAAACGAACTTATAAAAATGATCAAGGCAAGAAGGTATTCAATAACCTAGATCCAACCACAAAAAAAAGAATATCAAAACCACCAATGGAAACACACAACTCATACGAGGCGTTAACAATTGAAAATAGCCCATCTAAAGAGCTTCATACTCCTGAAGAGAAGAGAAATCCTTTCCATCAAATGAGCCATGATAAAGATGAAGATTTCATGGCTGAATTTGAAGCTAAGAAGAGGAGAGAATTTGAATGTGATAAGAGAGTTGCACTTTTTGAGGAAGGACTTGAATATGAGGCAACATCTGAAGAAAACCATGAACTCATGACCCAAGATGAGATAGATGCACAGTGGGAGCATATGAGGCAAGAGATAGAAAGGTCAAGGATAGAATATGAACAAAGGCTTCAAGCCATGAAGGAATTTGAAAAACTAAAGTTGCAGAAGGCTCAGGTCAAAACATCAATGGCTGATTCACCCAAATATATGCCCCCTCATAAGAACAACAATATGAAGCCATCAAATTCCCCACAAGCCCACCGAAATCAACCTAGGAATCAATATAGAAACACAAACGCTCCACCACAACACTGAAATATTCAGCCACCTCCTCATCAATAGTACATACTCCCACAAGGTCCACAATATGTGGCAAATACCAACCCACTATACCAACATCAACATTTCCAAAATCCCCCTGCACAATACACAACCATGATTAGACAATTTGATCTTGTTGGATTTTAGATATACCCTTACCCTCTGGACAACAATTGGAGGAACCTAGTCCCTAATTTCACAGGAAGTAATGTAGTTACAGCCGAGGAGCATCTAAGAAACTTTAAAGCAGTCATTCAAGACTTGGATATGCAGTATGAGGATGTACAAATGAGATTGTTTATGATGTCACTAATTGAGGTGCCAGGGACTGGTTTAATAGTCTACCAACAACATCCATTTATTCCATTCATGTATTTCATGAATAGTTTCTTCAGCAGTATGGGAATCAATGTGTGTCATATTTTGCTTTGCATGAGTTAGTGACTATCCAAAAGCATCAGAATGAGTCAACCTTTGATTTTAACCAAAGGTTTGTTAAATTACATAATAAAATACCTCAAGGATCCAAGTTGGCTGATCCTGCTACATTGAGTATCTATTTGAAAGCCTTTGATCCCAAGATAGGATATGAATTGAGAAATAGAGGTCCTAGGAATCTAGCTGAGGCCCAAAAGATAACATTAACTATTGAAAATAATAGGAAAGCTGCAGGGATGTTTTCTAAAAGGGAAAACCCTAGGGTTCCCCAATATGTTCCCCCAAATAGACAAGAGAACACATATAGGAATGAAAGACCAAGGTTGCATGACATGCCTTATAATACAAACTAGAAAGATGGGAAGTCGGTAAATGATAGACCAAGAAATAAAGAAACACCGGATCCATTAAAAAGGAAGGGAGCATATATGGTGGATAAGAGTCCCTAGTGCTCAGTCTGTTATGCACCACATTCCTCAGAGCATTGTGTTATAGCTCAGTCAGTATCAGAAGAAGACACACTGAAGAATGATGGTGGTGAAGACCATAATTTCTATCTAACTTCCCACGCTCTTGACTCTTTGGAGTAGGAATACGCATCTTCAGAGGAGGAGGGATATGAGTATAATGTTGATCACCAAAAATACAATATTCACATGGCAGAGTAGCATGTTTTTTCTGATCATGAAGAAAGTGATAACGATAAAAATCCCCCTATTGCATCAAGTCAGACTAATAGATGTAGTATAAGGAGACCGAGTGAAGAGGAGATTAAAAGATTGAAAATTGCAGTAGTGGAAGAAGCTAGAAACAAATATCATTTGAGAAACAAAATAGTGAATAGAGATGAGGGTGTCCCAAGGGGAATATTTATAAAAAAAAAGAAAGTATCAAATGAAACATCAAAAGGGATAGATGATAAACAACCGGACAAAAGGGGATAGAAGGGATCTCCTAAGGAAGAAAGTAAAGAAATTCCCATTGAGAAGCAAAAGCCAGATCAAACATCCAAAAGGGGAAAAGAAGAGAACAAAGGAGAATTGATAGAACCTAAAAAGGTAATTAGAACTGAAGGTACATCCTTTGATTTCATACAATCCTTATCTCAATTGAAGATGTCTATCCCATTAATTGAAATGATGAAGATAAAGGAATACAAGGAAGGTGCCATACAATTAATGTCCAATGGGAATCAAAATATGAACCTTGAAAATAAAGAAGTTTCTGAAATGAATAATAAAAGGAAGGAGGTAAAAATTCCAGAGGCCTACCTAATGAACACACCACATATTGACCCATTCTTCACCACTTTACTCATAAGAGGCAAACTAGTAAGAAATTGCATGATAGACTCAGGTGCTTCCATGAATAGCATGCCAATAGGGGTAATGAAGTAGCTTGGTATGTGGATAGATGTGGAAGGAGGTAAATGCTACGCCATGGATAGCAAGCCTGTTTCGGTTGTGGGAATAATGAAGAATGTGAAAGTAAGATTAGCAACTTACCCACAAGCTTCTTACACTATTGACATAACCGTAATTGACACACCTCCCCAGTTTGGAATGCTTCTGTCAAGACAGTGGACTGTAGTAGTGGGAGGTAATGTACATTTTGACTTATCATATGCCACCATACCAATGAATGGAGAAAAGGTAAAATTATATAGGAAACCCCAAATGAATCAAATTGTTGAATATGCTCCTCAAGAGCAACTTAATTGTTTCTATGATGTTGATTTGGGGAGTTTTAGAGTAGAACTATCTCAACCTGTGTTGGTAGGAAAAGATCCAATTGATAAAAATATTTCTGAAAATCAACAAGGGATATGGAAAATGTACTTCGATGGAGCATGCAACCAAGAAGGTAATGGAGCTGGGATAGTTTTTATATCACCTGATGGTTCAACTTTCAAATATTCTTTTTTTTTAGCATTTGAATGTATAAACAATGTGGCGGAATATGAAGCTTTGTTGACCAGATTGAATTTAGCTGTTAAACACAAGATTAAACTCTTAATAGTTTTTGGAGACTCGGAGCTGGTTGTCTCTCAGATCAGATCAAAATATGTAGCAAAAAATAAAAGGCTGAAATAGTACAGGAATGCAATATGGGATACAATCGAACTATTTGATGCTTTCTCCATTGATTGGGTGGATAGATCAAAAAATAAATGGAAGACTTCTTAGCAAATGTAGCACTAAAACAAGATGACATCACACTAGTAGGAATATCCCAAGTTGAGTTCAAAGCAAGACCTGTTGTGCCTGACAATGTATATAGTTGGCAGGTTTTTATTGATGACACTGATCTTTGAAAATTCCTTCACTGTATAGACCAATATGAGGCTCAGGAAATTGATTTCAACATCTTTGTGGAAGAAATAGATGGAGAATAGATAGTATTCAGAAAGAAAGTCTTAGAACTTAAGAGTAATAAACTTCCCAAGGGATTAGTGGCATTGGAAAGAGTGTATGATGGAGGTGATCGATCCCTTATGAAACAGACACTAGTCAAAAGGGAATATATTGAATAAATAAACTTAGGGACTGAACTAGCACCAAGGAAAGTATATATTTGGAAGAAAATAAGCCCGACTGTCCGCAGAATGCTGATTTCATTGTTAAGAAAATATAAACATGTGTTCGCATGGTCTTATGAGGACCTCAAAGCATATAGGGAGGATTTATTTCAACATGAAATTCCGTTGAAAGCAGATGCAAAGCCATTTAGACAGAAACAAAGGCCTATTAACCCCACATTGGAACCAAAAATGTAGGAGGAATTGGCCAAACTTAGAGGTGGAGGTATCATTAAACCAGTAAGGCATTCAACATGGGTGTCAAACCTGGTTCCTGTTAGAAAGAAAAATGGAGATATCAGACTGTGTGGATTTCAAAAATCTGAATGTAGCATCCCTCAAAGATAACTACCCTCTACCTAACATGGAAGCTATACTGCATAAGGTAACCGGGTGTGAGCTGGTGTCTAAGATGGATGGCTTTTCTAGTTATAATCAGGTTAAAGTCAAGGAATCTAAGTAGTACAAAACAACTTTCACAACCCCATGGGGAACATATGTATATGTGAGAATTCCTTTTGGTCTCACAAATGCAGGAGCAAGCTTTCAAAGGGCTATGGACTTAGCATTTTCTAACCTGATTAATGCTATAATGGTGGTGTATCGAGATGACCTTACTGCTTACTCAAAAAGAGCTGAAGATCATATAGAACATCTTTAAAAAATATTCATTAAAGCTTTAGAATATGTCATTAGTTTGAACCCTAAGAAATGTCATTTTGCTATTATAGAGGGAAAACTCTTAGGACACATTGTATCAAGAGAGGGAGTTAGGATAGATCTTGAGAGAGTTGAGGCTATAGATAATGTTCCTATCCCTAAAATTGTAAAAGCCATCCAATCATTTTTTGGGTAGATTAATTTTGTTAGGAGGTTTGTGTCCAACTTTGCTGAAATTGTCAAACCCATATAAAAAATGCTAAGGAAGGGACAAAAAATTGAATGGACCCCAGAAGCATTAGAAGCCTTTGTATCCATTAAAAGATCCATTAAGGAAGCCCCTATCCTCAAATCTCCTAATTTCACAAAACCTTTTCAAATATTTCCATTCACTTCCTTGCATACAATAGCTGCAATTATGTTACAGAAGAATGAGGATGGTCATGAGCAACCCATGTCCTTATTTAGTAAATCCTTGCAGGGATCGGAGTTGAAGTATGACATAATGGAAAAACAAGCCTTTGCACTAGTAAAGGCCACAAAAGCCTTTAGACTGTATCCTATTGGATCCAAAGTGATTGTTTATGTCCCTCACGCAACAGTCAAGGACATTTTGATATAGTCAGAAGTAACAAGGAAGAGGTGCAAGTGGATTAATAAAATTTAGGAATTTTATATGGAAATACAGATTACTAAATTGATAAGAGGCCAATGATTGGCCAAGTTAATGGTAGAAGAAAACATTGAGGCAAATCAAATTTGCAATGTAGAAAAAGAAGGAAATGCAATTGCAAGCATTGAGCATACACCCTGGTATACAAACATCATGCATTACCTCAAGAACACAAAGTGCCCTAAAGGATTCAATGATAACCAGAAAAGAACTTTGAAACTACAGGCCTCTAAATATGTATTTATAGAAGGTGATTTATTTTGGAAAAATAGAGATGGAATGTTGTTGTTATGTTTAGATGAGTCACAAGCTGATCATGTTCTGAAAGAAATGCATGAAAGGGTCTGTGGGGGCCATTATTCCGCAAAGACAACTGCACATAAAATCCTCAGGGTAGGTTATTACTGGCCAAAGGTTTTTAATGATTCATTTTCATATGTAAGGAAATGTGAAGCATGTCAAAAGTTTTTCAGAAAAAATGAAATATCAGGGAGCTTTACCACTTAAACCTATGTAGGTTGAAGCCCCTTTTCATCAGTGGGGGATTGATTTCATTGGGGAGATACAAGAGAAATAAAGTGGAGGAAATGGGTGGATACTAGTGGCCACTGATTACTTCACCAAATGGGTGGAGGCAATCCCAACCAAGCAAGCAACAAGTAAAGTTGTAATCAACTTTTTAATGGATAACATTATTACTAGATTCGGTACACCATTGAAAATGATTACAGATAATGGGATGTGTTTCAGATCTGATGAGTTCAGAGATTTTTGTAGAACATATGGCATTAATGTTTCTTATTCTGCCCCATATCGTCCACAAGCCAATGGTCAGGCAGAATCCAGCAACAAGAGTCTTTTGAAAATCATAAAGAGAATGCTCGGTAAAAATAAAAAATCTTGGGATTCAAAGTTAAGATTGGTTGTATGGGCACATAGGATTACTATAAAAAAGGCAATTGGGAAATCCCCATATGAATTAGTGTATGGAACACAAGCTAGGATGCCTTTACAAAATTTATCGCCATTTTACAAATTTATCCTTCAAGAAGATATAGATGTTCCAGAACCAATGGAGGAGAGAATGGAGCAACTTGCAGAACTTGATGAAATGAGAAGAATAGCTCAAAACCAGAACATGAAATTGCAAGCACAAATGAAGTATTTGTTTGATAAAAAGGCAAAAGATAGAAAATTTGAAAAGGATGATCTGGTATTGATGTGGAATGCTAGGTGCCAAGAGAAAGGAAAACATGGGAAATTTGAGGCCTTGTGGTTAGGACCTTTTTTTATTGTTGGCAAGCAAGGAGAGGATTCATATTGTTTACAAAATATGAGTGGTGAAGAACAAGAGTTTCCTGTACATAGGCAATTTCTAAAGAACTTTTTCTCTTGAAAATTACAGAGGATCAAGGCTTGCCAGTGCACGGACAACTCTTGAGAAAACTTCTCCCAAACTTTCCATGCACAACTTAGTATAGGAAGTAAAGGATACAAAAAATTGCTAGTACATGGACAATCCTGGAAATCCTTATTTGATCTTTTTTCCATATACAGTAGTTTAGGATCATATTCATCTCCACTTGTTTTCATCCATAATGTTTGGTCTACTCACCCAGAGATCTGGATCCTTACAATGATCTCACAATCATTCATCCCTAGACGGAGCCACTGTTGGAACTGTGAAATTTTGATAACCTCATAAACCCTCCATGCTTATTAGTTTCCCAGAAAGTTCATATTACAGACATAAAATTTCCTCACATAGTATTTTTTTTACCAAAGTCCAGGTTAAATTTTGTCATATAGCCCCATAAAATTCATCTGACATTAAATCTTTAACATTTGAAAATATCGGCATAAGTTGATGTAGGTCTCACCGAAAATGATATACATTTCTTCAATATATCGGCAAGACATCAGAAGTGTCATACCGATAAAGATATACACCAAAAGAATGCGGGTTTAAATTTCCTATCGGCAAGACAAAAGGTATCGGCGTGACGATGTGAGGTCATATCGAGCTAAGTTGTTTTTTACTGATTGGAATATAATAAAGTATATCGGAGAGACTATGGTCATCAGAGTGACATTTCAAAGTATTGCCCGAAGCATTACTGGACTTCCCGATAAAGCAAAAGGAAGAATCATTCGATAAGACAATGATGTCGGGGAGAGCTCGAGAGTCTTACCAACCCCTCGGGTTATACATATAGAACTAAGAATACGGAGATAAAGGTTGTCGAGAAGACAATGTGCGCGGTCTCACCGAAGAAAAAGTGTATCGGTGAGATAAGTCTCAGCGGAAAGATCTAAGAGACATCACAGTGAATATCATTATGTCGGCAGAACAGTTACTTGGTCTCAACGACTTAAGTTGACAAAGTGAACATCTCGGTGAGACAAAGAGCTTTCAGAGTAAAGTGAGGAATCGTTGGCCCGATCTGTTAAGTCTGGGCGATAGTTTGCTTCAGTGAAGGTCTTGGCGACATAAAAAAAACTAAAAGGGAAAAATATCGGAGAGACTTACGATGTCGGGGGAACTACAAGACGTCTTGCCGGATGTGTGAACGTTGAGCAAACGAATCGGCCAGAGATTTGAAATGTCTTGCCGATATGATCCCTGATGTGACAGTGAGAATTTCAAAAAAACTTGTTGCATTCATGTCTCATTGAAGACATTAATGGCGCCATGAAGCATAAAATATTTAGCAAATCGGGGTGAGCTTAATTGAAATCACTGTTTCGCAGAATAGGCAGCGAAGAAGAGCAAGGGAATGAGCAGAACAATTAAAGGCGTTCGTCTAACTTGGATTTGCAGGCGAAATACAATAAGTTTCTCATCCGTTCAAAATTTGTGAATTTTGAAAATGGAAGGTACTAGTTTAGAAAAGATGAAAGGAAGAAAACAAGGGGAGGGTAGTCAACCAAAGACAAAAAAGCAAAAAATTGAACTGCAACCAGAGGGCATTAAGAGGAAGTTAAACCAAGATCTCATAAACCAGCTACCTGGTTCAGGGCCTAAAGCTAGGCGTTCTGCGTAGCTTAAGGTGGAAATAGATAAATTGGATGACAGATGCAAATTCATAAGAGATATTTGGACTCCAATTAGAGGATATGAATTGTTTAGTTTCCACTACCATAGAAGAAATCGCTTCGAGCCAGTATGCAACCCATGGAGACTTAATTTGGGAAAACTGGTGTGCCCTAATGTTTTTATTGATTTCGAATTGGTGAAATTATTGGCTGGTCATTATAATCCAAGAAATAGAGCTATATGTGATTTATTTGGGAATCCATTGATACATGTATCTGAAAATGCAATAAGTGAGGTTTTCAAATTAGAAGGAATATGCAGTGAAAAAATAATAAGTGAGGAGCTCGAGAGTGAATACAGAAGAATGGATACCATTTACAAGTGTTGGAGGTTACCCCTGCATAGAATCAGGTGCCATGGCAGACCGACTCTGACGGAAGACAGTGAGGGACCACCATTTCATGTGGATCTTTTCAAACCCTACCTAAAGTACACATTTTTCAGTGGGACAAGTATTGGGGATAGAGTTCCCAGAGCATATGACAGTTATACCTATGGTGATTGTTGCAGATTGCTTCACATGTATTTAAAGAACTGGATGCAGGGTTGATGGCAATAAAGAATGGAGCCTATGTCCTGCACCTCATGAATTATTCATTGTTGATGCACTTGGTGCTATATTTTGGACAGGAATTAGGATTGTGGCCCCAGGAGCTGAAGATTTCGCAATTTGATAAGGAAGGCAAGCCATTGCCTATTCAGTTGTGGACTGTTGTTTGAGACAACAGATTTGTTAATTCTAATTTCTTGCATTTTGAAGAGTACTTTGTGAAACCTTTGTATAGATTTTATAATCATCCTTGTGATTATTCCTTATCTGCTGAAATAAAGAGGTTTCTTAGGCCTAAGGATTATAATGGACCAATCAGCCACAACTGGGGAGATTGGTATTATTTAGAAAATGCCACTATGATTAGAGTTTGTGGTTTTTAAAATACACCTTTTATTTTGCCTAGAACAGTTCCAGATAGAATTGCATACTTGGAGATTGTTAGGCAAATGGATTTCTCCAGTGTCATGAACTTAAGTTCTTATGGGAAACAAGCTTTTATGCCAAGTACACTATGTTTTGGTGATTTTACTGTGTTGGCAAAGGAGGGCTACAATTTAATTCTGGATAAGTTATTGCATTACAACATGAGAAAAGCATCATCAAGGAAAAACTTTGATCTAGAAGGATACATCCATTCTACCAGACAAAGGATAAACTTTGGAGGGTATCAGCATGTGCCCTATCAATCTGATGACATAATCAGAAACTTAGAAGTAGAGGAAGCATAAATGGTGATTGAGAAGCATGATCAAGAATTGATAGATGTTGAGTTGTTGTCTTCCAGTAAAGAAGTATTGGAGGTTGATAGGCCACAAGGCCCATCCGAGAAGGTATCAAGGGCAAGGACCCAGGATTACACCTATTCTGCCAGAGAGATAAATATTGAGGAAACTATGGATGTGGACACAACACATAAAGAATATAGATTCTTTATAGCAGATGATGAATTTGTGAAAACCTCATAATTCAAAACATTCTTATGTAAACAAAAAGGAAAAGTAATAAGAGGACTAGTTGACAATGTCAAACCAAGAAATGAAGAACAGTTGCTAAAAAACTTGAGGGATGAGGTGGACAAAGAGATGACAAACATGACCCCTGAGAAAGGGAGAGAGATGTTAGAAAAGGCTGGTGTCATGATTTTCTCGAGGTTGGATCTCAATTCTGCATTGGTTTTTGATAGTTTCTTGAAGGACAACAATGCTACACACAAGCTCAGTATAGAAAAAGTGACAGAAGTGTATACAGGAGCAAGATACAATCCTGATGAAGAGACATTAATGATTTGGGCTTTGTATCCCCCTCACAAGAAGTTAGTTGTTATTGATACTAAAAAGGCATTTGGACATTTCATGACTTTAAAGGCTGGAGAGGTTGATCTAGTTGCAACTGTAGAAATTGGAATCAATATAGCAAAACTGAATAAAGCCCAGATACAAGCGTTGATCAGAGAGAGAGAAATGTACAAAACCAATAATGAGAGAATGTTGAGAGAGAATGAACGTTTAAAGGACTTGGTAGGTGCCTCAACAGGGCCAACAAAGATACTCACCCAAGGTGAAAGTTCACAGGTGAGGGACCATTGGGAAGGGTCAAGTGCATACTCTCAAGGGAAAATGGATACACTTACTACAATAATCAAAAAGAGACAGGTTGTTTTAAATACTTGGTTAAATAAACTTTAGGGAAAACATTCACAATACGTGGATGCAATAAAAGAACATAGAAGAGTGGACAATAGAATCCAAGAGAGAATTGAGGAGATGAAAAAGGGTACTCCTAATGCTGCAGGAATTGAAAATGCTAATCGTATCATGGATAAGCACAGGGAATTCTTTGAGGAATTACAAGGGGATGTGCAGGGATTGATAGAAGTTGTCGAAGATAGATTGACTAAGTTTTGTGATGATGGAGGAAAACTGAAAGAAGTGATTACATGGAAGAGCGAATGTGAATCGATACTCCAAGATATATTGAAGACAGCCACTACGAAAGACATAACGTTGGATGAAGCATGTGAGTAAAATGAACGAATGATGATGATGGAGATCGTGATCAGCGATGTGTTAGGAGATGCAAATACACATAAGTGCCAAGATTATATAGAGCACATTTATGCAGTTCATTTGTGGCTTAATAGAAATTAGTTAATGATAATCTTGTTAGCATTT
>CM021109.1:397020794-397170320 GCA_007115665.2 Sequoiadendron giganteum
AGAGAGAGATGATAGAGAGAAGTAGAGGCGTAATGAGGAAGGTGGAGAGATTGAGAGTGGGAAAGAGAGAGGGAGAGAAAAAGAGGTATATTGGGGTAGGTTAGATAGAGAGATGTAGAGTGAATTTTGGTGGAAGAGAGAGAGGAGGGGGGATATGTAAAGATGGATAGTTGAGATAGATAGAAGGAGAGAGATATAGGTAGAGAAAAGGAAAAGAGAGATAGAATGAGGGAGAGGGAGAGAGGAGAGATAGAAAGAGGGGGAGGGAGGGAGAGATAGAGAGAGTATAGAGGGGGGAGAGAGATAGAGAGAGGTGATAGAGAGAGAATTAGAGAGGGAAAAAAGGTGGAGATATTGAAAGAGAGGAGACAAGGAGGGAGAGAGAAATAGGTATAGAGGTACAACTAGGTAGAGAGAAGTAGATATGAAAGGAGAGATATAGGGAGAGGTAGGGATGGAGAGAGAGGTGAGACAAAAATAGAGAGAGGTCTAGGTAGATAGAGGGAGGAGGAGATAAAGAGAAGTATAGAGGGAAGGAGAGAGGGAGGAAGAGGTAGGGATGGAGAGAGAGAGGTGAGAGAGATAAGAGAGAGGAGGGAGGGATAGGTAGGGAGAGAGGGGTGAGATAGAGAGAAAGAGAGTAGAGAGGGAAGGGGAAAGAGAGAAGTGAGATAGGTGATAGAGATGTGTGATGGAGCTGAAAAGTAAAAAGATAAGGAGGAAGGTGGAGAGATTGAGAGGGAAGGATGGGGGAGAGAGAAATATGTATAGAGGGATAGGTTAGATAGCAAGAAGTAGAAAGAAAAGGTGGGTGAAAGGAAGAGAGAGGGAGAGAGAGAGGGGAGAAAGAGAGGTGAGATAGAGAGAAGTAGAAAGGGAAGGAGAGAGAGGGGGAGATAGAAAATTAGAGAGGGAGGGAGGGAAGGAGAGAGAAGTGAGATAGAGAGAACTAGAGAGGGAAGGAGAGAGAGAATGGAAAGATAGAGAGTAGACAGGGAACGAGAGAGAGAGGGAAGTAGAGATGGAGAGAGAAAGAGGGGAGAGAGATAGAGAGAGGGATAGGTAGGTATAGAGAGAGGTGATATAGAGAGTAGAGAGATATATAGAGAGATAAAATGAGAGGGATGGGAGATAGAGAAATGTAGAGAGGGAAGGAGGGAGGGAGATAGATATTGGAGAGGGAAGGAGAGAAAGATGGACATGTAGAGACATAGTTCTTGATCTCAAGGAAGATATTGTTAGATAAAGGGATAGAGATAGTGAGAGAGAGAGGTCTAGAGAATAAGAGATGAAAATGAGTGAGATAGAGAGAGAAAGATGAAATTTGACCTCTTGAGTACTAAAATTTGACCTCCTGATTATTGAAATTTGACATGCTGATTACTGAAATTTGACTGTCTAAAATTTTTAAGATCTTCCAAAAACTAGAAAATGCATTATAACTCCTAGAGATCTGAAACACTCTCAAACATCCTGCCTATATATACATGAAATATAACTTAAATTATAAGAAAGTAAATGTCCATATGTAAATGTCAACTTACACTTAAATTTGTATTTCATGTATATAGTTTCCCTAATAGAGAAAGCGAAAATCAAAGAGTTTACAAAAATGCATTCCAAAAGTCATGAATGACATTTGGCGCTGCACGCCAAATGAAGTAGTCCATTTGGCGCACGCCAAATTTCGCGAGCACAAAATAAGTTGCATTGGGAAATACCAACCCTATGCGTTGGATTTTGCATTGGGCATCTAACCCAAAGGTTTGGACAATGATTTCATGAAAATGACGTGATTTTTTGAAAGAGTGCAAAATTTCTTCATACTTTCATCCGTGCTCCCCGTCTCATTTGTACGTCTTTCAATGCAAGTTTATAAAACAATTGTGATAGCATTAACCTCTCTCTTAGCTATCTAAATATATAATTCTTTTTTCATTTTGATTTAGTTAAGGTTTTGATCCATGGCTTCTATTGTAAATGCCTTCCTTTTTGGTCAAAAACCAACATGTGCTAGGTTTAGGATATATTTTTACTCGTTCATCGGAACGTGAAAAAAATTAAATTTTTTGAAACTAGACTCCATTCTACACATGATGAAAAAAAATCAATTTTCAATTAGTTTGCAAAAAATTTGGGGGGGAGCATGCTCAAATTTTAACTTTTCAGGATGTGTCCACTTTGAAAATTCATAAAATATTATATATTAATTAAAAAAATTATCCAAAAGAACTAGGATAAACTACATGATGTTATCTAATTTCTCACCATTGGGATTTTTGAAATTCTAAAAAAAAGTTAATCAAAAAGGGGGGAGCCCTCAGGCGCTATGCTATTTTTTTTGATAAAAATAGGACCTGTTTTGGGCCCCCCCTTTTTGAGACCCTTAATCTTCATTAATTTCAAAAAAAAATAGCAGCTTAGAAACTAGACTTGGAGCACTTCAACTTTTTTTCTTGCCACATCTTGAAATTTTGAGCGTAACTATCTCCATTTTCTTGTGCAAATCAGATTTTGCTGATTTCAGAAAGAAAAAAAAAAAAAAGTGGCATCTTAAGAGCCAAAATTGTGTCACAAATTGGTGCACTTACCCATATGGATGGTTATGATTTTTATATGTTATGTTAATGAAAATTATGTTTTTATGTATGCAAGATGGATGGATGTAATGATAAATGTATATTTCATGTATATGCAACGTGAATGCAAATGCTATGATGGAAATGGATTCGTGCCAATGTGAAAAGTGATAATGCAATGTTTATATGATCATGTATGCAATTATTTTTTTGTATGTCCTAGGATATCATCAGAGGACGTGGGAAGAGAAGGAACCAGATGTAGGAGAAGATGGATGTTATTGCGGAGAAAATAAAAATGCATGTTAGTGTGGAAAAAGAATCCTTCAACATTTTCCATAGTACTAATAGTTGTTACTCTAATCAACATTGGGAAGATTATTATAATGGACAAAAAACACTATGATATGACATAGATCAATAGTGTGTGAGGTTGAACCATCACATAGGAAAAGAAGTTGCAGACAAGGATGATCATGACTCATACGAGGAACACTATTGCCCCTAGTCCTTTTTTCATAACCAACCACAAACACACAAGACTAGTCATGAAACGTCATTGCTTCTCTAAATCCTGAAATCAAGACATCCTCGAGAAACTAGCCACATGAAAACCAATCAAAGACAAGAAAATCATTGTACTGCATTGCTACTCCTGTAAATCCTGATGCCAGGACATCCTCGAGGAACTAGTAGCATGATGATCAAAAAGGACAAGGACGATCATCATGATACGTCGTGGCTCCTCTGACACAAGGAACTAATATCATGATGACTATCAAAAAGATAGATAGGGTTTTCCAAGTGTTCAAATGTCAAGTTTTTTGATGTCAAGATGCTAAGGTTGACGGTATCGAGGTTTCCAAATGTCAAGCGATGCCAGATTTAGGAAGGACACATCCTGAATGATGTTGATGTCAAGAGGATCGATTCTTGAATGTCAGGAGAATCCCTCAAAATTCCAGATGATGATGACAATGCTTAGGAAGGACACATCCAAAATCATAAATAAGTGATAAGATTTGTTTGTCAGAAGGACACATTTGCAAAAGAACCAATATTTTGATAGGTTGATTTTCCTTGATAGAGTTTGATTAGATGACATATTTGACCACATGCCAGTGCTGCCATGTAAAGTTTGATTGAGATGTTGATTGTAGAGATTACTTAAGGTTTGCCGACAGATTGTCCATTTTAGGATTGATGAATGATTTTCTTGACTTGAAGATATTCAATGTGTGTGAAAGTGCATTGCCATGAACCCTAATGGTTTGACCTAGTGCGGCCTTGGGGGCTCATCGATTTATGGCCTTGCCTACGTAGCAACTATGCAGAGACAATGTAGTTCAGACTAAGGAAAAGACTGATTGACATGACCAACTTGAATGATGTGACAGACTTGACTCTATTTTGAGTTTTTGAAATTTTTTGAATGTTTTTTTATGTTTTCTTCAGGACATTTTTTTATTTTTATGATTTTTTCAGGATTGTTTATGATTTTTTATGATTTTTTTAGGAATTTTTATGATTTTTTTAGGACTTTTTATGATTTTTAGGATGTTTTTAGGACTTTTACAAATGTCAGGACCATGTGCAATATCCATTGCAGTAGAATGATAAAGGTCTTGCCTCTAGGTACATCGAGGACTATCCGAGAAGAACGACATGGAAAGGGGTGTATGCGGGACAAAAAGGAAAGGATATCCAAGGCGTGATGTCAACCAATGCTAGCCATGGACAAAAATGACAAGGCTTGTGATACATGTCATGGATGTGTTAAGATGTTGTGATTATGCATTTAGGATGAAGGCAAATGGAATGATAATAGATGGCGAAGCAATGAATGACTATGCATGGTGCCTGTTTGCCAGGTTTTCACCATGGTACCTATCCAAAGCGCATGTTTACTAGGTTTTCACTATTGGATGAATTTATTTCTCTTTACTATTTTTGTTATTTTTTGATTTTTTGTGTCACCATGCCTATTTGCCAAGTTTTCACCAAGGTGACGATTTTTTGTATTTTCTATTTTTTTTTGTATTTTTAAGGTTTTCAGCCAAGCTCTCTGATGCTATGTATAAAACTTGCGAAGATACAGGTTGTTGATGGGCTCTGTCAATTGTTACCCATCTAGCGTAGCTAACTGATAAGCACCAAAACTAAATGTAGCAGTAATGATGTAAGGACCTAGCCAATTGGGCTCAAACTTGCCCAGTTTCTCTCGATCAACCTGATTTCTTGGATAATGCATGAGGATCAAATCACCAATTTCAAAAAATTTGACCATTACTCTTTTATTATAGCTCTTGCAAAGATAATTTTGATATTTCTATAAGTGGCTCAAGGAATTTTGTCTTCTTTCTTGTAACATTTCTAGCTCATGCAGGTGAGATTGTATGTACTCTTCATCATCGATCATTCCCTTCAAGGAGACCTGGAGAGAAGGAATTTTGACCTCAATAGGAAATATAGCTTTAGATCCATAGACTGAGGAAAATGGAGTGGATCCTATGGGTGTGCAGATGTTGGTGCAATAGGCCCCAAAGGTGGGATTGATTTGTAGATGCCAATCACGGCCAGTGTCATTGATGGTCTTCTTAAGAATTCACATAATTGTTTTATTTGATGCCTCAACTTGACCATTGCCTTGTAGATAGTATGGTGTAGAGAAGTGGTGCTGAATGTGGAAGTGTTCACAAAGATCATGGATGTCTTGATTTTTGAATGGATGACCATTGTCTATGATGATGGATTGTGGAACACCATACTGGTAGATGATGTAATTGAGGATAAACTTGGAAATATGTTTACCGGTGATGTAGGTGAGGGGGACAGCTTCGATCCACTTAGTGAAATACTCAATGGTGATGATAATGAACTTATGGCCATTGGATGAGGATGGATTGATTTTTCCCATGAGGTCGAGTCCCCATTGTGTGAAGGGCCAAGGAGAAGTGATCAGTCTTAGCTCATGTGCGGGTGCATGGATTAGATCACTATGCACCTGAAATTTTTGACATGTTCTGACAAATTGAAGAGCATCTTTTTCTATTGTCGGCCTATAATACCCAAGTTTGGTAACTTTCCTAGCTAAGGTTGGGCCACTTGAATGAGATCTGCATATACCCTCATGTACCTCTTGTAAAGGTGTCTGGGCTTCCTTACTGTCGAGACAACGAAGACGGGTGTTGTCAAAGCTACAATGGTATAAGGTGTCACTGACGATGGTATATCAGGCGGGTTTTTAGATGAAGGATTTTCACTGATTATTGGATAGGTTGGGTGGAAGGGTCTATGATTTAAGATAATCATAGATGTATGGTACCAAGGTGAGCTTGGACCAACGAGCTCGCAAACCATTTCTGACATCGAAACATCATATTTAGGAACCAAAAGTTGCTCCACTAAGAACTCAAATTGTGACACATTATTGGGGATGTCTAAGAGAGATCCAATAGTTTCCATTGCATCAGCTGCCTTGTTTTCTACCCTAGGGATTTGTTCAAAAGTGATCAAGCTGTAATAGGTTAGGAAGTTATCAACCATTCGCTTGTAATCCAAAAAATTTTCATCTTTTGTCTCATAATCATCATTCACCTAGTTGATGACCAGCTGAGAATTTCCGAAAAACTAAAAGTGTCTTGATTTTCCATTTTATAGCAATATGGAGGCCTATGACGAGTGCCTCATATTCTACAATGTTATTAGTACTGGGGAAGGTAATTTAGAATGCATTAGGAATGGATTCCCCTTGCGGTGTGATGAATAGGATGCCTGCTCCTGAGCCATGACCAGTATGAGACCCGTCAAAATACAGCTTCCACGGTGATGAAGGTTCCGCATGAAAAATAGATTCATCAAGAAAATCAACCATCAAAGGATGAGTGTCTTGTAGAGGTGCATCTGCAAGTTGATTGACTATTAGTTGTCATTTTATTTCCTTGCGTTCAACATATTGTATGCCATATTCAGTCAAGATCATTACCCATTTTGCTAATTGGCTTGTCAATGTTGCCTGACTGAGAAGATACTTTAAAGGATCAATCTTTGCCACCAATTATGTTTGGTGATTCAACATGTAATGTCTTAACTTCTAGGCCGTGAAGACAACTGCAAGACATGCACGTTCAATGGGTGTGTAGTTAAGTTCATATCCAACCAATGTGCGACTGATATAGTATATAGTCGGTTCTTTTTCCTCATAATCATTTTGTGCCAATAACACCCCCAATGGTGAAGTGGTTGCAGAGACATACAAAATCAAAGGTTTCCCTTCAATTGGAGGCATTAGAATAGGCGGTGTCAATAAATATTCTTTGATTTTTTGGAAGGCCTCTTGACGTTTATCTATCCACACAAAGGGGATACTTTTATGCAACAAGTACTGGAATGGTTGAAATTTGTTTGCTAGATGTGCAATGAAGTGTCAAATAGACTGTAATCTGCCCTGTAGTGTCCTCAACTCATTGATTCCTTTTGATGGAGGCATGTCTAGTATTGCTTTCACTTTGATGGGATCAACTTCTATGCCTCGTTGAGAAACTATGTAACCCAATAGTTTTCCTGAAATAACCCCAAAAACACATTTCTTCGGGTTCAAACAGACCTTGTATTCTTCCAGCTACCTAAATATTTTGTCTAGGACTCTAAGATGATCTTTCCATGTCAAAGATTTTTCCAAGAGGTCATCCACATAATCTTCCACTAGTGTATGCATGGGATCATGGAATATCATTGTCATGGCCCATTGGTATGTGGCACCTGCATTCTTTATACCAAAAGGCATGGCATTCCAGCTGTATGTTCCCCAAGGGAAAGTAAAGGTTATTTTGTGCTAATCTTCAAGGGTGATCCAGATTTGATTGTAGCCCGAGAAACTATCCATAAAAGACAAAATCTCGTACCCTACCGTGTGATAAAAAATGATGTCTATGTTCGGCAATGGAAATTCATCTTTTGGACATGCCTTATTTAAATCTCTGCAATCAGTACAAATGCGGATTTATCCATTTGGATTGGTGATGGGGACATGGTTGGAAATCCAGTAAGCATAGTCTATTGATCTTATAAATCCAGCATCCAGTAATTTCCTAAGTTCAACCTTCACAAGTAATGCAACTTGTGGATGCATCTTTCACAATTTCTGTTTGACTAGTTTGATGCCTGGAATTAAAGGAAGAAGGTGTAACACTAATTCTGGATCTAGTCTTGGCATGTTGGCATATGACCTTGCAAAGTGAACCTTTATTATTGAGAAGAATTGTTGGAATTCAATTTTTTCTTCTTTTGTCAATGACACAACAAAGAGAACCATTTTGGGGTCCTCTCGTGTAGTAATATTAACTTCTATAGTGTCTTCAATAAACATTGCCAATTTTTCTTGTGTTATGGGAAGAAATTCCAATCCTCCATCCTTAGGTGCCTCAGGGAGGTTTTCACCTTCGGATAGGTCCTTTATTTTTACTATTCTATTGTCAGAGGGTGCCTTGTGGTTTTCAGCTAAAGACATGTCTTTTTTTGTTTTATTTTTTATACTTTTGTGACTGGAGGATTGCAGAGTCTCCCCAAAGTATGTTGCACAATCTAGATCAATAGAAATCCTACCTTGTGATCACCACTTGGTATGCCCTCACGGAGTCCCATGAATTCTGCAATGGCTTCATCATTCTAAAAGATATCCATAGTGGGAGGTCCTTGTTGGTTCCAGTCAATGAGTTGTGGGTAGACAAGGGAAATACCATCATTAGTGTTGGTAAAGGATGGGGAGGATGTAGAATGCATGCAAACAGAAGCATCAAGTGTGGAGAAAGAATTGTCATCCTCAATTTCCCAGTCAGATTCGATCCATGGACCATCATCGGATTTAGATGATTTATATTCATTGTCATAATATGGGACAAATGGATTAGAATCATGATCTACGGATGGTAGTTCAGAGGCATGGGTAGTAGGCTAAGGTATTTTAGGTTCATGGGTGGTTTGATAATGGAGTGAGACAATTCATATTTTTCCGGTGATAGTTTATGCTCATTTGGGTCCCAAGAAATGCTTACCCATTCTTTATGTTTAGAATGGCTATCTATAGGATCAATTTTATACATTTTTCTAAATCTTTCCTCAAAATAGAGTTGGCCAGGTTCTATGAATAATTCATCAATGTCATAATCACTCAGGGTTCTATCAGATCCCCATTCCCTTTCATGAGAGTTAGTTTCGGTATGGGAGTCTTCACTTGTCTCGACACTTTCAAGAGTTGTTACATCCTCACACGAAAGTACATTTGTACGTTGATCATCAGTTCTGAGTTTCTCATACCCTAGCCCTAGATACTTTGGTCTCTTAGAAATAATGATAGTCTCTCTCCTTCCAATGTTGTTTTGTCCAAGGACACTAGTTCCATCAAAACCATGTGCTTTTCATATTTCATAATCTTTTCCATAGATATGTACTAGTAGCGGGGGTAATTCCTTTGGTTCTTTGTAGATCCAAGTAGATAAATATGAGATGTCCTCATCATTCATGTCTCCCCATAGTTTGAATATTCTTTTTGGAGGAACCTTGAAAATATTCATAGGCTCTACTATGAAACAAGGTCGACCATAGAATTTAGGTGGCTTGGGTATTGTTGTGATACAGTAAGTCGTATTCAATTTGAATTCTCCACAGCCAATGTCCTGGATCCTAAGGTCGGTACTTGGTATGGAGTCCAAGGAGGATGGTGTGGTGGAAGTCGATAGAGTGGATATGGATGACTTAGTGAGTGTGGATGGGTCAATGTATTTAGAAGAAGCAGATGTTGAAGCCTCTCGATTGATAGGCACTTGGTGCTCAAAAGTGGCTCTCAGATTGGTACAATATTGAGATGGATCAAGATCTCCTAGTATAGTAATTTTGGTGCCATCAAAGGGGAACTTCAGACATTGTTGGTAGGTGGATGGAATGGCCTTTAAGGCATGAATCTAGGGGCGACCAAGTAATATATTGTAAGGTAGATCACGATCCAAGACTTGACATGTGGTTTCTATGATAACCGGTCCCACATGAATTGGAAGTGTGATGATTCCTTTAGAAGATCGTTCTTCATCATCATACACTTTTATCACAATACTCTTGGTAGCATCCACACAAGCATCATAGAAGCCAAGAGCTTTAACCAATTTTATAGAGAATATGTTCAATCTTGCTCTGCCATCTACTAGGATTCGTCTAACCTTATTCTTATGGATAAAAACCTCGATATGCAAGGCATCGTTATGAGATGGTTTGGGTGAGGAATAGTCAAGGTCTAAAAAGGTAATGTGATGAGGTGAAGTCAAATATCCGACCATAGTTTCAAAATGGTTGACATCAATATCATTTGGAACGGAGGAATCTTGCAAGACTTTATCCAATATGGCCTTATGCATAGGCAAAATGCAAAGCAATTCAAGGATGGAAATTTGGGTTGGCGTTTTATTCAATTGCTCGATAAGGTTAAATTCTAGATTGGGTTTTCGCTACTTGACAGATGGACCAAGTATGGTAATCTTGGGTTGACGAACAGAAGGGCCTTAGATGGTGACCTTGCCTTTGCGTGTAGTGACATTGCATTTTAGGGTCTTTTTAATAGTAATGGTATTGACACATTTTTATTCATCAGCAACTTGAAGGTTATTAATGATAGTACCACCGGGATAGTTGAAGGAAGCATGGGCGTAACTAGCTTGATTGTTATTATTCTTTGTTTCGGATGATGAGGGGTTACCCAAACCATGATCATGTAGTGGGTTCTTATGAATTGTATGGTCTGAATTAGACACAAATGGTTGACCACCAACCTCAATGGTATAGTTTTCAATAAGATCTTGTACAAGATTTCTTAATTAATGACAAGAGGAAGTTTTATGCCCTTTGACATGGTGGTAATCATAGAATGCATTATCATCCCACCGTGATGGCTTGAATTGATCGGGGTCATATGGTTTAGGGTCTTCCAATGTGATGGCACCATTTTGGATAAGTTTCTTTAGGACAACTTCGATGGGTTCACCCAACGGGGTGTATGTGTGTTTTTGAAATTGCCTTGTTTGACGTGGTTGCCTTTGATTTGACTGAGTAGGAATTTTTTGAATGGCATTGGAAGTTGGTGTCAGTGTAGTCACTAGTGTATTTTGAGTTTGGACTCCTTTAATTGTGAGCACAGGACCTATTGCATTGATTGTTTTCACGTCTACCACGCCATCATTGGTGATGTGTTTATTTTTAACCCAATATTTGTTTTTGTCATTTGAAGCACTTGGGTTGGTGTTTGTGGTAGTGTTGATGGTTTTTTCGCCATACTTAAGTTTGCCTTTGGAAATTAAGGCTTTTTCAAGTTGAACACCTTTTTTGACAAGGTTAATAAAGGTGGTGCAACAATGGACTTGTAAGCCATATCTTAACAGTCGAAGGATTTCCGTATCAATGTTATAGGCATAATTTTCAACAAACTTGCTGCCCAATTCATCCCATGATTTGATTCCTTTAGGCAATTGTGTGAACCACTCCTATGTGTGCCCTACGAGACTTCTAGAGAAGAGGCTCATTAGATAAGTGTGTTCATAGGCAATGTCCATGCAACTGGTTGTGAATTCTCTGATATGTTAATTGGGATTTGTTTTTCCTTTCTATTTAGCGAAGTGCGACACCACATATCTTGGAGGGAATGGTGGCATGTACAAGGTTGTGTCGAACGAATACGAACATAGGTCATATGACATGTAAGTATTTTTGTTGGAAATTTGTAAGGTTTCCACTTGTGTTTGAATGGAAGCAAGTTTGAGTGTGAGTGCTTCCACAATTGGGTTGTTTGTAGCATCACACATGTTGGTGATAGGTATGGCTTGATTTACCACTTGTTGTGATGATGTGTTCTAATTTGGAATGTGTTGCTGATGAGAAAATTTGGTGTTTTGATTTGGCGTTTGTTGGTAATGAATGTTTTGATTAGGGATTTGTTGATGTGTATGGACTTGTGATGCATATATGGGAATGTGGGTTCCAACCATGTTAGATTGAACTTGCAGAATTTGTTGTCCTTGAGCACGTTGGTGACCAAATGGATTCATATGTTGGGTGCCTTGATTGCCTTGTCAAAATAGATAGGTGTGGCCTTGTGGAATGTTGTTATTTTGTCTCAAGGGAATATTAGTGTTGATTTGTGATGAATTAGGGACATTTGATTAAGGTCCTTGAATGAAAACTATTTGTTTGTTCTTCACAAAGGGGTTTGATGGGTTTGTTGCCATTGTATTAGTAGAGGAACCCAATAAAAGGTTTATTGATGTCCCCATAGAGGTAGATGAGGCTCCAAATAGGTTTGATGTGTTGGTGCTCATTGTACTTGATGAAGTCCCAAATTTTGATCCAATAGTTTGTGAGGAAATTGTGGACATTTGTTGAGGGATTGAATGTGATGTGGTATTTGTTAGGGTTGATGATCCCCCAATAGATGTTGTGTTGACCACATTGGATGTATTGGTTGTAGTATGGGTGGTGGTAGCACCAATAGAGGTGGAATTAATGGTGTTGTTGACACTTTATGTGGTAGCTCCCATGGAAGTATTGTTTGCATCATGTGATTGGGTTTTTTGATTGGTAGGATCGGGAAATGTTGCTCTTATGGTGTTGATGTCAAATCATTTTGGTAACCTAGCCCCTTGGTCAAGGAGCATGGCTAGGTATCTATTTGAACCTTGAAAGACTAACTCTTTCACAAAGGAGGCTACCTCAAGATTTTGTGTAGAAGCTTGTATATCTTCCTGAAATACTTGTCCATTTTGGTCTCTGCACACGAATTGTTCAAAAGGATTGCATGAAGAGGATGGGATGGTCATTTCACTAAATGGATTGATGAATGAATTCCCCATGTTGGTATTTTCATTCATGTCATTAGGGAAATTGTAAAGGTTGTTTCCTTTTCCAAAATGATTCATTATTCTTTTTCATTGTAGTCTTGTTTCAACAATAAAATTTTTGCTCAAATGAGGGAGGATGGAGGATGACCAAATGCAAATGGTATGAGACTATGTTCTTGGGTTTAAGGAAATTTATGATATGATGGTGAATGGTAAATGAAAATGAGACTAAAATGAGGAGACTAAAGGTATGAAAATGCAAAGGATTCTAGGATGCAGTCAATATTGGTAAACTTAAGGAAAGGCACACTCAACCATAAAAAGTTTAAGCAATGTCTCAATTTTGGAATGTCAAGGTACTTGTTAAAAGTACTAAATGACAAAGAGGAAAAAGTGAGGTTTCCACACTAGACTATTGAGTTGGAAATGACTCACAAAAGGACAATGACTAAAGGAAATGATTTGATCAAGTCCAATGACAACCAACTCTTGAAGGAAACAATTTGACAAAGAATGGCAAGGATTTCTATCCTAAAAATCTGCAAAATGAGGACCTAAAATGATGGTAAAGCCTAAGGATGCAATTAAGGAAGTGTAATGGAAAACTAAAAATGCAATCTAAAATGCAAGGATGGAGTAATTTGAGCAATTCTTAGTCTAGTTTTGGACAGAGACTGTAAAAAAGATGTCTGGAATCTGTTAGGAAAAAAATAAGGCTTGGATTTTTTATAGTGAATGATTTTTTTTTAGGTCACAGGCAATTGCATCGTTTCAGGTTTCAAATGCATTGCAGAGGAGAAAATGCATCATAGAATTGGGAAATGTAGCGTTTCAGAAAGTAAATGTGGTGCAACAGAGCAATTGCGGTTCTCAGGAAATCAAATGTGTTGTAAAATAGGTAGATGCGGCATTTCAAAAAGAAAATGCGGTTTATCAGAGCGATTACGGTTTAGGAATCAACAAATGCAATCCAATATAGAAAATGTGTTGCAGTTTTCACGAATGCGTTACAGATTTTGGTTTCTTTGCAAAGTTTTGGCAGATTGTGAAGATTGTTTCAAGTTTTAGGTGTTGTTCCAAATCCGAAAAGGATTTTTATTTATTCATTTGGTCTGAGAAACACTTTTCAAACATATTGTCTTGGAAATTTATAAAAACAAGCACATAGAAGACAAGTACAACCCTATGGTTTGAAGGACTATATTATTTTGGATTCCACATGGATTTTACTCCAACCGCACTTATTCTTAGCGGATGAATTCAAAAGCTTGGCTACATGAGCTCCCCCTTATAGTGCCCTCACTTCTCAAGTCAACCAAGCTTCCAGCCCCCATAAAACTCCCATGGTAGGTTGATCATCTCTACTAAGAACTGCGTGAATGTAGATTCCTTGGCAATGATCATTGTTGCACCAAAGAATAGATAAAGATTTTGGCCTGCTATAACAAGGATTTTAGTACGAGCATTCTGTTCATGGGGGACCATCCATGCGGAAAGAGACCATTGCTTCCCTTCTTGTCAAAACAATCCTTGTGATACTTGAAATTTCCTCAAGTACCCACATTTATATACTAGCTGGAAGTCGCTTGGCTTTAGCGTGTTACCGGTTGGGTTGTTCCTTGGGGTGATTAATTTTTCCCACCAAGTAGGCCCTCTAAGGATAAACAATAGCAAGTAAGTGCATTTGTAGTTCGATCAATCTTTGTTTGTATAAACAAAGAGAGAGCACATGCAATGTACTTAGCTCACACTAGCAAGATTTGTTCATTTTAAACCCAAAATGAGATGTGAGGGGTGATAAAGTAACAATCTTCTAGTGTTTTTGTTTCTCAAGATCGCACAAAGCGCAAGAGAATTACATACACACTTAGGAGAGTATCACTATACCACAAGACACACAAAACACTTGTTCATTTTAAATCCAACTTAGTGTGAGACAAACAATGTTTATTTTAAACCAATGCTGTGAGAAAATGCAAGTTCATTTTAAGCCAATGAGTTGTAATGCATGATTGTGTTCTTTTTAATCCCATGAATGTACATGCATGTTCATTTTAACTCATGAAATGTAATGCAAGATTGTAGGGTTGTTTGTTTGATTAAGATTGTGAAATAAAAAAGAACACAAACAATAAGGGATTAGACTCATTTTCCAGCTTGCCACATGTTGTAACAAATAGATTAGTAATAAAAAATCCCCTAACCTACAAAGCAAAAAAAAAAAATCTAGAAAAACACAGCAAAATATGAAACAAACTTTACTGAGGAAAATGCGTCGCAATAGAGCATATGTGTCATGGTGCCGAATGTTTGAAGTGCAATAGGAAAATGCATCACTATATAAAGCAAATGCGGCTCAAAAATTAGATGTGTTGCTCGGGTTCATAAATGTGGCTCATCAGATTAGATGCGTAATTTGGCTTAGCATATGCAATTTGTAAGAGAAAATACGCCATTCCTGAAAGCATATACATCACAATAGAGCATTTGCATCTCAAAAGGCTGCAATTGCATTGCTTTGTACCTATACCCACAAATAATATGAAACAAATCCGTACAGAAACTGCAAAAAATGATTGTCAGGTTCACCAATGTAACTAAGGGTAATTTTAGGTTACCATGGCTAGATCATAAACAATTCAAACCCAAAGCAAGTAATGAAGCACAGAGGAGAAAACATGAAAATAAAAGGAAAGAGCTTACCCAAGATCTTCAACTTCCATGATTGACCTCCATTACACTTCTATTTGTTGCAATATGATGAGTTTCCTCAGATTCTGCGGGAGCAATAATGACTATGGCCAAGATCAAAGCAAATGTTGAAGGATTTGGATGAAATGCAAATAAAAACTAAACTCTACATGCAATACAAAAATTTGCAAAATGAAAAGGTTAGCAAAATAACAAGTATGCAAGTATGCTAAAGGCTTGAGAGATTAAGAGATGTCAAAATGAGAGCAAAATTGCCTTTTTATAGAAAATACAATTTTGGATGAAGGGCCAAGATTGAAGATTGACAAATGCCCTAGAATCAATGGAAAAGATTCAATATGACAACCCACAATTAGGGTTAGGGAAACATTAGGGTGAATTCAAAATGAGTGGACAAGATTTGATTTGAGGAAATCATATCAAGGGATAAGATTGCATTTGACAGGGACATAAGATTGGCACAAAAAAAGAGGGAGTTAGAAAATCAAATAATTTTAGAAATTACTTGATTTATGGAGGGAGATACTATTTTTTATTTAAAATTAATTTAATTCAAAAAGGTGGGGTCATGTGACAGTAAATAATAATTTAAAATTATTTACTAAGAGGGAAATTTAAATAAATAATTTTATCTAAATTTGGAGGAGAATTAAATGGGACAATTAAATAATTAATTTTAATTTTTTAATTATGGAAGAAGTGGGCCAATAATTAAATAAATTATGACGGATTTATTTAATTAAGATAAGACATTAAAATTAGAGACGTATTTAAATAAATAAATAAATAAAGTTTATTTATTTAGATAATCAAGAGGGAATAATGGAATAATTAATTAAAGAAAACATTAGTGGCGTATTTGTGAACCCCAATCCTAGACCTACACAAACATAGCAAACAAACACATAATTAGATTCATATGCAAGTTAGAACTAAGATTCCCCATGAAATTCATCTACAATGCCCAAATAGAAAGAAAATAAAGAACAAAACAAGAAAAGCAATCAAATCCTATTTAAGCATGCAAATCCTTAATCCCATGGGGGAATTGTTGATGGTGAAAATGACACAAACAACATGTAAACGTAATATCTCTACTCTATTTCTCCTAAAAAAGAAAGACAACATAAAGTAGCCTAACTCCCAAGGTCCTGGTAGTTGGTTCTCAACTGTCTGGTGTCACCCAATTGGTCCATGCAACTGTAATATTCAAGGGGCCTATGCTGGTAACAAAGAATACAAGCAATGACTCATGATGTTCCTTTCTTATGGTGGCAAACTGGTGATACAATATGGTAGGGTCTACATAAACCCTAAATTGATTAATGAAAGCATTTTCTAAATCTATCCAACCTAGAATAGATACCTAGGGAAGATTTAAATACTATTTATATGCCATATCTCCTAAACAATAAGGAAATAATCTACATACCACATCCTGATGAGCAACTTGAGCACGAGTACAAGCATATTTGAATGCTTGTATATGCTCCTCAGGACTTCTTGATTCTCCATGCATGTACTTAGGACAAAACTTTTCTAGGTTCTTTGGTAGATCATGAATTCCTCCTGGAATAGTCCCTAATGGAGAGGGATTATTCACAAAGTAAGCCATCGGTGGGATTGGTTGGGTAGGTAGTGGTGATATAGGCCAAATTGGTGGTGATACTAACCTAACTAGTGGTGATGTAGGTCGAACTGGTGGTGGTGTAGGTGGATTTGGAGGAAATCCAGGTGGAGTAAGTGGTGGTGGCAATGTAGGTATCAATACCCTACGAGCATGGGGCCTAGGTCTAATCGGGGTTTGTAATTATTGTAATGGTTCAGGATCGGAAGAGGATCTAAGAATCCTCTCGTATTTCTATGGTGAGAAAGACACTATGCAAGCCAGCTTGTCCTTTCAGGCCCTCCTTCTAGCACTAGATCTGTTGATGGTGAAAATGACACAAACAACATGTAAACAAAATATTTCTACTCTATTTCTCCTAAAAAAGAAAGACAACATATAGTAGCCTAACTCCCAAGGTCCTGGTAGTTGGTTCTCAATTGTCTAGTGTCACCCAATTGGTCCATGCAACTGTAATATTCAAGGGGCCTATGTTGGTAACAAAGAATACAAGCAATGACTCATTTATCGAACTGTTCTCAGTAAATAAAAGGGGGTTTTAAATAAAAAGAAAAAGATAAATCAGGGCATATATCAGTAAATATGAATAAAACTTATCTAGCATTCGGACATATATCTTCAACAACGAATATTTTTTTCCAACAGATCAAGAAAACTATAGCTTGACACAATTTGTAGAATACTCCATACCATTGCATGCATCTACATTGTGTAATTTAATACCACAATCACATATCATCAAAACTTCAAAGATTCAAAACAAAGTTCTCATTCATTGCCAAGACCATAGATCAACAGACTTCAATAAATTCAATTCATAGATAATCTAATGAAATAATATTTAAATCCGGCTTCTTCTAATGACTTTCATCACATAAGAAACAATCATACTTCAACAAAATCACTAGCATACAGATAGATTGTAATTCATCAACCTTATCAAGTAAAACTCCATTCTAACACCATATTTGTGTAAAAACTTGTAATTATATTCAACTGTAAATAAAGTAACAAAGTATCTCTGTAACAACTATGAAAAATCTTATCTCCTAATCTCAAGTGGCCAATTCTATTCTCTATCAGCCGAACTTTACAAAATGATACCCCATGGGTATTTATAGATGTACAAAATTTGAAACCCTTTATATTTTAAGCTGATCCACCTTTCTAGGAACTAAAGCCTTCTTGGAAACTCAAATCAATTTGACCTCGAGTTCTTACATTAGTACATTTAGTTAAACTGAAGATCAGAAAATAGAAGAGAAAAAGAAAGTCATGCGTATTAAAACTACCAGTCATGTATGTAGAAGAGAAGAAAGCTAATCATGCATGAGGTTTATGCATGCAAAGTTTTTTCTGCAATGTACTTGTCATAACTGGTGAAGACTTGTTGTAACATATCTAATTTTGGCCCATCAACCCAGTTGTCTTCAAACTTAATCCTTTCCAACTCCACAGCAGCAAACCCTCTCATATCCTTCAACTTTGTCAACTCCCTCTTAGCTGCCCTTATTTCTCCTTTAATTTCTATTAACTAGTCTATCAGTAAATCCTCTCCATTATCTCCTCCTTGCATGAATCCTTTGAACCTATCATCCCATTTCTCTTTTATCTAGTCCAAAGGTAGGCCCTCCTTTACGGGTATATTGACATCCACTATTACAACAATGACTGCTTCTAACTCTTCAAATTTCTCATTTAAATCTTTAACAGAATCTTGGACTTCATTTCTATGTTTGCATAGGAAATATGATCTAAATTGGAGTATACAAGAAGTCTTTTCCACAAAATCTTTATTATCTTCTTCGAGTATTGACTATTCTAGAAGAGTAGTCGTAGGAAATTTATTAACTTCCTTCAATTTTTGGCTATATCCTTTGTACTCCTCTTCTTGTTTTTCCAATGCTTCAACATATTGATTCATTTCCCCTATCAACTCTTCTGTTATTTTATGAACCTCAAAACTATTAACAAGCACTTCACCTACTTCCCGATTCAACTTATCAACCCACCTATCCAACATCTCCACTTTTCCCCTTACTTGTACCAAATCATCTACTTCTTTCTTACTCAACAAAATTGGGGTTTCAATAGTAGCAACTTGTTTTGACCTCAGAGAAGAAACACTTTTCAAGAAAACATGCAACTGATCCAACTGAGCTTTAAGCTCATATTTCCTTTGTTTATCTTTCAACATTCTTGACTTGGTTGACGAAGCTACCACATCAATTAAATTAATTTTTTGATCTCTGGTAGGTCTTCCCAAGTTGATAGTACCCAATTGATAATCCATCAATTGCATATCTCCTACATCCTTATCTATCATTGGTATGGCACACTCAGCAACAATTTCTCCCTTGTCGGTGAGCTTGGTGGAATGTAGGATCTTGGCCTTCTTCTCAGGCCTTTCTTTCTCAATTTCCTTCATCATATCCTCCCAATTGAGAGGCTGTGAAGGTGTCACTGTTCTCTTCTGAAGGTCCAATTTCAACCAAGTGGGAGCACCTGGAGTAGTGGTCATTATAGTGGAAGAAGAAGCAATAGTAGTAGTAGAGGGTGGTTGCAAATTTACTTGAGTTTGAGAATCAACCCTTGGTTCCTCTTGTTGTTCTTGCTCCATATGCATCTGTACAAGCTTTTTAGCTTCCTCCCTATCCTTTTGTTCTTGCATCTTCTTATCTTCTTCTTCTTTCTTCAACATTTCTTCTTCCAATCTTTTCTTTTCTTGTTCTCCATTTCTCTCTTCTTCCAATGCCTTCAGTTTATCTGCATCTTCTTTCTCTTTTTACAACTTCTTGGTTAACTCCTCAGCATCCTTCTCCTTTTGCAATCATTCTGCTTCCTCCTTCTCTTTATGAGCTTCTTCAACAAGCTTTAACTTAGCCACAAGGACTTCTCTCTCCCTTTGATGTCTTACCTTTTCTTCCTCAAGATCATGGATTTTCTATATCAATTCCAATTTATCATTCTCCTCCTTGATCTTGAGCTCCTGCTCCTTTTTCCTTTGCTACTTTTCTATTTCATCAGCCCTTTGTTTGGATTCTACCTATTGTTGCTGGAGTAAGGCATCATCTTGCACCTTGGCATCAATTACCTTTTGTTTCTCTATTACTACGGCAAGTTCTTGATTATCAGCAGCCTTCTTGGCTTTTTCAAATAGCGCCCACTGATCCTCCTCTGTCAATACCTATTTAGTATCCTTCTCTAGAGGCATATTCTCTTGCACATCCCTCTCTGACAGAGTCTCATTAGAGTCTGTTCCAATATCATGAATTTCTACCTCTACTTCTTTTCCCTTCATGGATTCATAAATATCATGAAGAGTCCCTTTTTGCACTTCTTCACTTTGTTGCTTTGCAAGTGGGACTTGAGTAGAGGATTCACCTAAGGCAGATGTTGAAACCACATGTCTTGCTTGGGCATCTCCCTCTTGTGCCTCTAGTTCATCTTGAGCCGTAGCTTCAAGCTCAATCTCTTCAATATCTGGAGGGAAGAATTCCAAGGGCTCCTTGGAAGGTAATTTCCTTTTAACTCTTTTGTATCCCTTCCCCTTTTTAGGGGCTATTTCTTGAGGAGTTTTGGTTCTTAAGACCACCCAATAAATACTTCTATCCAAAACTATCCTCCCTATTTGCTTTATGTCAATTGTCTCCTCACTATCCCAATCCATTGGATCCAAGCTCTTAGTGCCAATATTTAATGCCTCATATGATGGATCTAATACCACTCCATCATCTACTAGTGCATCAAGGATATCATCTTTGATCCCAAGCTCTACCATGAGTGAGACGGGTAACCTCTCATAATAATTCTTCCTAAGGTCATACTCATCCTGCTGGTCACTCCAAAAATCTTCCAACAAATTGAAATGTTTATCAAAAATAGAAGGGATTAAGGTATTCATTTTCTTGTTTCGGTCAAAGTACTTCCGAGCTATGTACAACCCTAATTTCAGATGTATTAACTCACTGTACACTACCTTAGCTCCTACCAGGTGTTGACAACTATATTCACCCAATTGCATGGGGAACTTATGACATCCTGTTTTGTGCTTCAATCCAAACTGGGCATTAACCCCCAGAGCTTGATATACAAATTCCATCAACACTATCCTATTACTACAACATCTTGGTAGAAAATGTGGATGACCTTCAAATCCAGCCAGCCTGAAGTATGTGAACCTGGAGTATTGGATGTACCAACATCCCCATTCCGTGATAAACACCATAGCTTCTTGACTCAGTGATAGGGAGGTTGGAGGAATCAATCACTGATTCCTGCTCTAGGTCTTACCTAGAAGACCTCTATGGTGTCTCACTCCACCACCTTAACCTTTAGGATGTTTTTCTTGTTTAGGATCCCCTCGTTCTCCTTGCCAACCTAACTACCATCCCAATTCTACATACCAAGTCAATCTTGGTGAAAGTTTTGCAATTCTCCCCTTAGCCCTTAATCCACCCTAAAGGCTAACATCCTCCAAAATCTTGAACTTATCTTTGCAGGGGTGTGGATATTTTTCTACTGAATTCAATCCATCCTACTAGGGTTCTTGAGGGTCCACCTAACTCCATTTACTAGTCGTCTCCACCAAATCTGCATTTAGGTTTTCAAGACTACTAGCCCTATGAGCCCCAATTTGGCCCCCTTCTCCAAGAAAAAAAGCTAGTTCTCCAAAGTTCTCTAAAGGACACATAATATTTACTTGGGGCTCCTAATCCTTATGCTCATCACTCCAAGTTTTTAGGGGTCTTAACCCTCAACTGTCAGTACTCAGGCTTAACCTTCAATTTGGCAAATTAGGCCTTTTGTTTAGGTTTTCTTGACCTCACTGCAACTGTTAAAGATTCTTTAGACTAGATGGATTGATGGAGCTCTCTCCTCCATTCTATTCCTTGGAAAGGCTCATACTTGCCCTCTCCACACTGTGATTTGACAGGAAATGGTCACCCCTGCAAATCTAGTGCTCTGCACTTCTTGTCTTCCCTAGCCGGACACTTCCTAGCTCGCCTAGGAGAAGACTCCCACAATGATTCCAATGCTTTTAAGGAATCCTAACCCTACTGCATATACACCCATGGAGTCTAGTCACAATTCCCAAAGGGTCATACAATATGTACAATGGGAATGTGATCTAACCCTCCATTTTCTTCTAACAATTTGTCAGATCAACAAATGAAAGGAAAAAAACTATCTAAAACAGTGCTAGAAATTGAACTAAGAATCTAAATTACTACCACACATTGCTTAACCAACAAGTACACTACATCCCACACACACTATAGTATCAAACTCAATCCATTAAAGCTCTACTTTGAGACAAAACCATAAATTCACACTAAAAACACCACTGTTTCTGTTCAATTCAAAATTCCAAAACAATGCAAAATGCTTCCAAATTTGGTATCATCTCGAGAGCACCCTTAAATAGGGTCTCTAAATCAATTAAGCTCAGTCTTAACTACTCCTTGGCTGCGTGTAGCTTCCATTAAGCCTTATTTTCAAAATTTGAAAAACTAACACCTAAAAAGGTCTAAAAAGGTCTTAAGCCTTTCTTGTAGCCAAAACCTCAAACCTATTCAATGGTCAACATGACCTTTATCAACTCAACACCTGATCACAAATGCCACTAAGGAAAAAACATGAAGGAATGTGAATAGGGAGATAAACTGTCCTAGACAAATTGGCCAAACATGACCTTCTAGACAACCTTCCTATGGTGACCTATTGGGTGCTCCTACACCACTCAGTCTGTATCCAGCATCTCCATTGAGTTGGTTAGTGACTATATATAGAAATGCATCATTAACCCTTCTAATTTGTGTTTCAGATACTTGTAGAGATAACTGATCATAATGGTCCTGCACCTTCCTTTGTCCATCTACCTCTCCCAATATCCCCACTCTCCTTAAACCTGGAAATATACCTCCTCTAGCAGCTACATAAACAACATAAGAAGTCATAAAGAAACATTTGGTTTCCCTTATCCTTGTCAACTGGTCATGAATAGCATCAGAGACAACCATTGGCCAATCAAACTATTGTTTTCCATTCAAGATGGTCTGAATAAAAGGAAACATCCACTCCTTGAAGTGAAATGCATCCCTCTTCCCAAATACCCTAGACAACATCATGATCAAGTATGATACTTCTTTGTAGAATTTTGTCCTCTTCGATTGATCATGGAGTTTTGTCAGAGACTTCTTCTTTGTTCTCAACCATTTCTTATTCAAATGAGCCTTATTGGATGCTTTGTATTTTCTATACTTCTCCAAAGCTTCAGCCTCCTTTAATTGTACCAGGTTCTTTGGATCTGGGATACTAAACATAGTTTGAAAAATTTGAGGAGTGAGATCAATAATAACATTGTCCTGTGAATCCACACACTACCTAGTGGCTGGATTGTAAGCACTTGTTGCTGTCATAATCAACTCTGGGCACTGGACAGATAGAGGGAATATGGTGATATGAGCTAAACCAGACTTAACAATTCTTTGTGCTCTCCCTGTTATATCTTTAGCAAACGTTTCAGCATGCGATTCCTCAAACTTGTATTGGCCCAGATTGGTGTCAATTATGTTAGACCAATTTGATTCTACCTTGCTTGCAATGGCAACAGGACTCCTATGGTTATACCTCAAGGTATAGGGTAACTGTTCTGGCTTGATCTTCTTGGGCTTAGTTGCTAGCTTTGATGTTCCTATAGGTCGGTTCCTTTGGGAAGCTTCTCCTGATGTTCTCGACATTCTATAGCTTTCCTACAACAAAACCTCTAGTTAGATCCTTGAATAAACATCACAAAATATGCCTTAAAATCATACCTCTCATACATACATCGAAGGTGGAACTAGGCAGAAAACATCCTAAACAATCTTCTGTAAAACACTGTCGGGCTTAGAGCCAAAACAAGCATTCATATTACACTAACAAGAAGCGAGACCGGAGTCGGGATGGGAATGGTAACCGGGATCGGAACCAGAATGAAAACTGATTTAGTTTCTTTCAAATTTTCTAATCTCCTATTCAGTTTCAGTTTCGATTCCGCTTCCGCCTAGGTTGTTGTTATTTTGAAACAAAGCTTCTCACTATAGGCAGAGTCAGAGATGGGATAGAAATGGAATTGATACCTATTGGAAAACATGATTTAAAGTTCTAGATTGATTCTGATCCCACTTCCACCTAAAAAGATCATGTCATAAATGTTTTAATAGTTTAATGCATAACTTCATGATTAAGGACTAGGTCATTTTAAACGAAAAGGGGCTTAAATATAACATGATAAGACCATGCCCATATGATTGTGAGGTGACTGTACTTTTAGGGAATCATATTTAAATTAAACGTGCACATAAATTCCCCAAGAAACCCTAAACTAAAAATCCTTGATTACAATCAACTAGGGCACGAATTTAACCCATTCTAAACTAACCAGACTGAGTGCGCAGAAGATTCTAAGTATAAACTACCATTCACTAAACCCTACCCATTGTAAAAAGTGCATGTAACTTATTCATTTAGAAATTAGGGCACCACGACTTGGTCACGACTTAAAACGTGAAAATGACCACGTCTAAAATGAAACAAACTAGAAACAAAACCATAAAAGCAAAAGAAAATATGAAAAGATTAAACAAAAAGCAAACAAACAAAAAACATACAAACTCACTGCAGAACTCACATGAAACCAAGCAATCCAAGAAGAATAGAAATATAAAACGCGAAACTACAAACAAAAGGCAAGAATAGGAAACCGTACCTCGAACACGAATAAATAGGCTAACCCCCTGAAGAAAACTGTGCACAACAGTCTCTCTATCAATCGATTCACTCACACAAAACCTAAACTGCAACTCTAGTTCACTCTTCAATCTCTTAAGAATAGTGATAATAACTATGCGTTAATCCCTAATTAAGGAAAAACTCAAAGTTTCACGCACGCATGGCAGTTGTCATTAATGCATTAAATTCAGTAGAGCGGAGTCGAAACTGTAGAAGGAACGAGCACATCACTGCAGTGCTACTTCAGTAAAAGTCAATGACAAAAACCGGCGGGAGCGAAACTAGAATGAAAATTGTTTTGGAAACTTGTGTAATTTCCCAACTTGGTTCCCGTTCCGGGTCCAGTTCCACCAATAAAGCATAAAACAAAACCAAACACAAAAATAAGAAAAGAGACCGAAATAAGAAAACTTAACATACAAAACCTAGTCTAAAATGAAAGACCAAAAAGCGGAGGCGGAGGCGAAACGAGATTTGATTTTTGAAATTTTGAATAAATACCAACTTAACTTCCACTCTGGATCTGGCTCCAAGAAAGACAAAACAAACACTTCAAAAAAAAGACTGTCGGGATGGGAATGGGAATAAATTTCAAAACAAGATCCAAAACCCGATTTGGTTCTAGTTCCGGTTCCGATAGAGAAACCAAAGAAAAATAAAGTATTGGAAAAGCAAGACTCCAAACTTTGTTGGAAAAACAACTAAGGTCAAAACTAACAAAGGGGGACCCATATTGACCAAGGCAAAAGATGGGGTGGTTCTGCAAGGCATAATAGGAATTGGCGCCAATTATGTGTAGAAATTGGCCCTTTCCCAACTCCGATGATGTGATGTTAATGAGTGATGTCCTTTGATGAAGATTCAATTGAGCTCCATGATGAAAAATCTGCATAACTTAGCTAAGATCTTGATAAAATGGATGAAAATATATATGCTTGAAGATGAAATTGAGTATAGTGAGTTTACTCAAATTACGGATGATCAATTCAATAGAGGAGGCCTCTATTTATAGATTTGATGAATGGAAGATTGGAGGATTTAGGTGAGTGTGGGACAAAATACCAACCAATGAGAAGTGGCCACTTGTCCACATGTGATTGGAGGAGGAATGAGCACATTTTGGTCATTGTGCCCATAAATGCTATTAGATTCAAATTTGAAGTTTGAAAGTTGGCAAGTTGGAGGAAGAGAATAATGAATTTAATGTCACTTGGCTCAAGGCCAAAGACATGTAAGAGGCATTAAATACCTTGTTGGAAGTACCCATCCCCTTTTGGAGGGATTTTCAAACTTGGAGGAATATTCTCCTAAATATGCCATGTTGAAAGAAAATGGAGATTTAATAAATTAATTAAATGTATTTTCATGTGTAAGTGGCAAAATCTAGAGAATTTAGGAGATTGGGATTAAATTAATCAAGATTTGATCAATTTAATAGGGGATTAGATGATGTGACAAGTTTGATTTAGATTTTATGATTTTTTTAAATCAAAGTTGAGAGGAAAGTGATTTAGACTTTAATTAAATAAAGATTTTGATTTATTTAACTAAAAGGGGATGATGTTAGATTAAATTAAATAAGGTTTAATTTATTCAATTTAATAGGATGACTTTAGAGATTTAATGAAATAAAATTAATTATTTAATTAAATAGAGACATAGGGTCAATTAAATCAAATTGATTAATTTAATCAACAAGGAAGAATGACTTAATCAAATAAATAATGATTTATTTAATTAATGGATGAAAGGTGATGACAAGCTGAGAAGATGATTCTGAATGAAACAATGTTAGTAATCAGGATCAAGTGTGCAGGATCAATCTGTATATTTTTCATGTCTACAATATTTAAATAAATATGATTTATTTATTTAAACAATCGGGAAGAATAAAAGATATGAATTAATTAAATAATTAAGAATTATTTAATTAATAGTTGAATTTGGATAGGAGGATATAATCAAAATATTTTAATTATTTTTTAGAAGAATTATGGAGAAAATTGAGTTCGCAGGCCTAGGTCAATTTTAGGTGTCTACAAACATAATCAAGGTCAAAAAATAAGACTAATTGACCACAGACAACAGACAACACTGACGAAGTAACATTTAGATACTCATCCTCTTCAAGGATGATGGCTAGGGTAGGGGACCAAATATTATCTTTGAACAATTGCTCCATTGGGTTTAGGGCATGCTCAGACCTACTAATTCAAGTGGAGTTGATGCCTAGTACCTACAACTTGCAACACACAAAACGGTCGAGCATATACATAATCATACAATTAGGCACATCATGAAAGGAGGAATCGAAGCATCGTAGGGTACTCACAAGTGAGTAATGCAACATTGTCCCTTTCACCCAAACACATTAGAAGACAACACTCAATAATCAAATCAACTCGTAAATAATTAGCTATATAGCAATCAAAATGACAACCACATAATGATCGTAAGCAAATAACCAAAGCTTAATATGGTCCTATAATAAAACTTATTAAGATGATTTTGGTTTTCAATCTAACAATTTTTTAATCTACCTTTCGACTAGACTCTACTTCATTGCAATGTGTAGACCTTTCTTGTCGCCTCTCCAACACTTCTAGAATATTTATAAAACACTTTAAATTATTTAGAGAGATATTCTTCACCATTTTACTTGATCTTTACCAATTTTTATTTTCTTATCACTCTAACTCTCTACTAGGTCCTTAAACTTGATAAACTTGTGAAATCCCTAGACTTCTCTCTCATCCATAAAGGAAACCTTCACTTTCTCTAGCTAGTTACATGGAGAAATTTATTATTACCAAGGAAAATATATTCTCTATCATTCTACTTGTAATTAAAGTACCATTCCAATTGTAGAGTCATGTGATATTATGCATCAATATTAATCAACTAATATTTATTGTTGATAATGTTATTCGAGATAGCAATGGCATTACTTAGCTTATCATATTCTATTGATTTATTAAAGGAATCATATTTCTTATCAACTTGTATTAAAGCATGTAAGATAAAACATTCATACCCCATGCAACATGCTCAAGTGAATAATGTGCTTGTGGAATGATAAAATGGTAAATAGATGCAACTTGTGTTGCTCTAGTATGTGACTCATGTGGCCCACTTGATAATCTAGGGTGTACATCAAAATGTTGTGAGAAATTTGTTGGAAACTCTACACATGAAAGGGTGTGACACACATATGAACTAACATCTAACAAAGGGATCCCCAACTATGATGATATCACTTGATATGTCCTCATCATGTCCTCAAACAAACAACATGTTGCACTCTAAACCTGACCAACACCTGCAATGCAATCTAGATCATATAAAGACGGGATACTAGTGATATGATAGGGATATAGGTGAGAATATGACATGTGTGGATGAATCATCAAGTATGTCCCACATGATCTATAGATAGTTTTTATATATACACAATAATCTCAGTAATATTATTAATTGCTTCCTTTTGGGAAGAATTGACCACATGATCACCAATGTATCAAGTGATAGAGAGATCACATGAATCCTCTCACCAAAAAATATCCTATAAGTAAAATTTTGTCAATATACACTATAATATGGATCCCTATCACATATACCCTATCATGCCCCTACCCCAAAAATGTGGAGGAAAATCTAAATAGTCGATGTTGAGGCCTAAATGAACCTCAACACACAATGGTTGTGCAAAATATAATAGAATTTCGTCATTGTTAGGATGATGACCATGGGAGAAAAGAAATCTAGGGTAAACCAATGTTGTCATATGAGACTCTACACATCTGATCACTTGATGTTCCATAACACTAGTTCTAGGGGCATACTGAGGAAAGAAAATACTTGTTGATAATTAATTTTGGTACTTTTAGTTGCACTGTGCTCAATGAAACATCACCTAAAACTTTCTCACATTTGGGAAGGAATAGCTACTAAATTTTCACCAAAATAAGGTGAAAAACTCCCTAATAAAAATCTAATATGAAGTAAACTATCCAATATCTTGTCACAATTTATTCTTGTAAATCCCAATAGTTTACAAGTCATCTAAAATTAACCACAATTTTTTGACATCCCTATTTTTATGCATGAAAATTTAATTATCCATATTTGTGAGTTGAATGTTCAAAATAGTTGTGTAGTATTTTAATTTGATGTAATTTTAGGGTTCAATTTGATGCAATGTATATAAATATACGTGTAACTTATATATGTATGTGTGTACATTAAAATATACTATATTTATGTATGTGCATGTGTATATGTATGTATGTATACATATCAACTATGTATATATATGTGCATGTATGCACATTTAATGTTATATATGTTATATATATGCTATACATACTTATATGTACATATACATGTGTACATGTACACATGTATATATATGTACATATGTATACATATATACATGTATATACATACATATAATGTATGCAAATACATATATGTGATAGTGTTCTAGAAAATAAAACACATAATTGCCTCTTACTATATAATCTATAGTTTGTGTAGTTCTAGACCATTTGGTTAAATAATTGATATAACACACAATATTCTTATATTTAGGAGGGTGAGTTGACCCCACAAATTTAATTATCCATTTTAAAGAAGGTTTTTAATAAGAATTAGTGCAAGGAAAATCTTGTTAAAAAATTAATCCAAATATGTACAAGGATTAATACTATTTTGATTTATATAAATGGGTTTAATTTTTTATATAAAGCAACACTTATATGAATTCTTAAAGGATTGAATGATCTAATTAATGAGAAAGGTTGTGTTGGGTCATAAATTCTCTAGGAAAAATATTTATTCATTGTAAACTAAATATTTGAGATGTAGAATTTTCTTGGTGATTGATTAAGGTAGGTAGTGGACATTAGAGAAGGATCATATAATTTATGTCCAACTAAAGATATAAAGAATATATTCATTTTTTCTTGAACACAACACATAGATATTATAAATGAAATTATTTTCTTCTAATATGTAATCATAACTAAGTAATTTATATTTTATCAATAAGAAAAAAAAGATCTAAACTCTAAATGATTTAAAAATATGTATTTAATCTTCTATAATAATTAAATTATTTGTTGATATGAAATCTAATTATTTTTATATAATTTTACTAGAATATAAATGTTGTTTTGAACATCCTAAGATTATAGGAAATAGTTTAATATAATTTTGGTATTAGGATTAAGTCCCTTTTGCATAAAAAAATTGCTAGTAGGAATTTCACCTTCCATCTTTGATGAAAAAATATTTGTTGCTAGTTCACTTTACTTCTACTATTAACTAGTATATATTATATCCCTCTTTTATTTATTGTTTTATTTTTATATTTTAACTTGCTTATGTGATGGTTGTTATTTAAAAATGTGCTCTAGAGCAACCATTCGCACCTTAAAAGCTATTCATTTTCCTACTAGGTTTTCTTAAAACAACACCATTAATTATTTTCTTGGAATTTATTGATTTGAAACTTGATTTATATTCTATATGTTGTGAAAATCAACCTAGTTATACTTGAAAAGTATAATTATATAATTTGATTCAATAATTATCTATATGTATCTTAAGAGTGAGGTAATGTAAGTACATAACTTTCTCTAAAGTAAAAAAAATGGTCAAAATGTTATGAAATGTGACTTTGTTTAGCACTCAATCTTGAGACAATATTTTTGGAAATAACCAAAAAAATGAGTTGGGTATAATCATTATAAATTGTTGATTATCAGGGAGAAGAAAGCTTGCAATGTGAACTTAAATAATTGAATACAATTCTAAAATATGTAGATTAATCTTTATTCTTAGTGTGAAGAAAGAATGAGAGAGAGGGAGATAGAAGAATCATAACACATGCAACAAAAAATTTATGTGGAGAAACCCCAGAGGGAAAAAACTCCACCAATGAAAGAGAGGCAAGTATTTTATTGATAATTAGAAATATTACTGTACACATCTAAAAATGGTCACGGTTAATCAAACCTGTTAATTAATTAAATATGAATTATTTAATTAATATTCTTAAGTCATCTACATATAAATAAATTTAATTATTTATTTATATTGTTCATTTTTCCAATTCTTCTAGTTTAATTAAATAAATAAGTTTATTTGATTATTGCTATCTTCCTCTTAATTAATTAAATAGATTTCATAATTTATTTATATTAATTATCACAAATTTAAATGATATTCTTCATTTCACATTTAATTAAATATTTCCAATATTTAATTAAACGCTTTCTTTCTAATTCTTTATTATTTTCCCACTTAATTAAATATTCTAAAAATATTTAATTAAAAGCTTTCTTTCCTCCATAATTAAATATTCTAAAAATATTTAATTAGAAACTTTCTTCTCTTCATATTTAATTAAATATTTTATATATTTAATTAAAGTGCTTTTTATCATCTCTCACACATAATTAAATATTATTTATTTAAATTATGGAAACATCTTCCATCTTTCTCTCAACCTTCCATCTTTCTTAACTTCTTGATCTCTCACCGTTCATCTTAACAGGTTTGAATCTTAACTGTTGATTCTCGCCAACTGGATTTTTGCCTTCAAAAATCTATAAATACAGCCCTCTTATGAGTTGAAGAGACACCTCGAATCCTAGATTTCACACGTAGTTACTATAGTTGCATTCCAGTATTATAAGCATTCTAGCATCATAGCATTTCAATTTCATAGCTTAATCATATAGTTATGAACATGCATTTTCAATTAATCTCATTCTCCTAAGTTTTCATTTCAATAAGTTGTTGCTTACACAACTGAGAGCCAACACCTTTAATCAAATCCTTGGAGATAGAGGACGATGGGACAAATTTGAAGAAGCCGTTAGAGTTTGCATTTATGCTTTCTAGTTAGATTTCTTTAATACAATGTCTTATCGATGTGTTAGTTTATTGTTTAATTAATCCACATTTTCTAACAACACATTTTTGGCACCCACCATAGGGCATCACCCCGTTTTAATCTTTTTATTGCAGAATTTTTCTGACAAGTGACGGACTGGAGTTGTGCTTCGGCGCATACGAGCTTTCTTTCAGTGGATCCAGAGACTGTTTTGGCGCATCCAGATACTATTTTGGCACATCCAAAGACTGTTTTGACGCATATATGAACTATTTCGGCACATAGACGACCTGTTCTCGAGCATCCCGGATTGATCTTTTAGCACATTTAGTAATTGTTTTGGCACATTGGGGACCTGTCTTAGTGCATACAGGGGGTTTGTAAACATAAATTTTGATTCTGACACCATCCGCGGACAAAAAATTTCATTTCAATTTTTAAGGAGAATGAACCAACCCTAGGATAGAAACTTAAAATCTAGAATCTATCAATCCTAAGGTAGTCACCACACACTATTTTTGTAGTTAAAATGAATCCCATGTCTATTGTGAAGCAACATCTTCACTTAGTATAGATCATTGTCATTTGGTGCTATAAAAATAACATTGTTTGCTTTGTCTGTGGCAATAGGTCTATGCTCTCCCCTTCACTGGGTGACCAAAATACAAGACTACCTTTTTCATTTTCCTGCAATGTTTATGCTTTACTACATCCTTTAGAGGGCCTTCCATAGTGGGAATAAGTACTCACCCTACAAGAACGACCTAAGTGGGAACAACCAAAGCTAGGTTTTCCAACCCACTATAATCAAAAGTGAATTCGGGGAAAGTCCATAATTCGACGGCAGTGTGCAAAGATAACCATCCCCAAAGTCTTTGTTCTAAATATTGGGAGGTCTCCTAAGGGAGTTTATCTATTTCCGGGCCGAATGGAAACCTTGACTATGAACCATAGTGTAGAAAGCCAACCGTGTCAGTATCCAAACATCATTTTAATCACGGTGCAAGGGGAGGGAAGAATCTGCCCCCAAGACACTCACCATATAATCACCACGGATTGTTTGCTCAGGGGATTCGGTATCCACTTCCGTCACCTTGAGTATGCACCTGGAAAAGACAAAAACACGGGCGCCCTCTAGGGGGTGACATGGCTGTGTGAGTCAACGTGATTTTAAGTTGTGGGCTATCATTTCTATGATGACCTATTTGACAACTAAGAGTGAGTCTACTTGGAATGCTTATTTTGTTCCAAACCTATGCAAATCTCAAGAACATACACTCTTTGTTTAGATTTTAGGATTAACAAAACAACTGTCTGCTTCTCTATGCTATGTTTTTCACATTTAAATTAGATTAAGATCATCCAAAAATATCAAACTGTCCAAACATTTCTATCTCAGAAGTCTAAACAGATAATTTAGCACATCCCTAGTCTATTTCAGCGCATCATTGCTCTGTTTCGGTGCATCCATGCTCTATTTCAGCGCATCTGTGCTCTATTTTGGTGCATCCATGCTCTGTTTCAGTGCATCTGTGCTCTGTTTCGGTGCATCTTTGCTATGTTTCGCTGCATCCATGCTCTGTTTCGATGCATATGTGTTATGTTTTGGTGCATCCATGCTCTGTTTTGGCACATGTGTTTTCTGAACCTAGGTAACTTTATGACTTTAAGAAATCAGTCATCTTAGTCTAGTCTTTTCCATGCTCAGATTTTGGAAGTCTGCAACTTTTTCCAAGAAGTCTCTAGAAAGAAAGATTAGAAAGCCAAAGAAATCTCTCAGTTATAAAAAGTTATTGAAGAAGAGGAAATTTCTATACCAAATTTGAAAGGTCTTGCTTGAACATAGGACCTTTATTCACCGATATCATGACTATATTAGAGGTTTGTACTGACGATTATGCTATAGAACCTTTATACTCACGAGCCTTCTTTCAAAGAAGAGCCCTTTCTCAAAGGCACAACCACAGTCAGCGTATTCGTTCTTCTTATATTCCCCAACCTTCAATTACGTACGCTACTCGTCCCAATCAAATTCTGCAATAGAGAACTCAAGAACACTAGGCATTCATCAAATCCATCTTTTTACAAAGCTATGATCAAACCTCACAAAGTGAAAAATCATCTTTATTTTTTATATTTGGTTTAATTCCCGCAAACAGGATTTTCATCCTTTCAATTAGGGAATCACGAGCTAAAGATTAAAAATCTTTTAAGTCATAGAATCTTCATTTTATCCTGAATTTCATATCAATCAACATTGCACAATTTCAATCTTTTGATCAAGGTTAGTAGAATTTGAGTAAAGCTTATGCCTATTGTCACGAGATCTTGAAAACATGTAGAAAAAGATGAAAGTACAGTAAGCAAAATGGGTGATAATAGTGAGAGGGAAGAGAACCCGTTTAATAATTCAAATACTGAAGAGATAATGGAAGAAAATCTCCAAGAAGCAGAGCAGGATCCCCTCTTCCATACTCTTATGGAAAGGATTTTAGAACAAAACGAGGAAAGATATTTCCTTTCATTAGCTAATCAAGGAGCTAAGTTACCTCTTGATTTTGACACATAAGGGATTAAAGAAAATCCCAAAACTCCTCCTAATGATTTTAGTGCCCTTACTCAACAAATCGAGGAATTACAAGGGCAAATAAAAGAAATGCAAGGTGGTACCACAAAGAAGTATGTTTTGTATGACATATGTCCTTATCCTTTTGATAGGAGTCTTTGAATGATCCCCTTTCCAAAACATTGCGAAATCCCTAAATTTGATAGGTATAATAGGAAAACTGACCCCATTGAACATGTGAGGGATTTCCGAAATATGAGCTTAGAATTCGCTCATGACAATACCTACTTAATGCGATTGTTTCCACAAAGTCTGGGTGGACAATCCATGGAGTGGCTTTCAAAGATCACTCCCCCCATCAAAACCTTTGAGGATTTAATAAACAAGTTTATATCACAATACTCCTACAACATCCAACACCAGATAACCATGCTTGATCTTTGTAAAGTGAAACAAAAAGTAGGGGAATCTTTCACTAAATTTTTGCAAAGGTGGAGAAGGGTGTTTGCTAGATACTCTCGCTCAGTGCCTAAAACAGAAAAGATGGAGATCTTTATCGATAGTCTGAATCAAGAAATGAGCTACAGACTAAACCTTCATTGTCCTCAATCATTTGAAAAATTGATTGAAAACGCTATTACTATTGAAGGTGCTTTGATCAAGCATGGAGTTCTGAAAATTGATAAAGAGGGTTCAAATTTGCACAACAACAACAACAACCATAATAATAACAATGACAAGTCACAATTTTGGACTCGAAAATAAAAATGTTGTGAATGATGGGGTAGTAGATGCTAACAATGTGAATGTGAAGCCTACCATCCTAAATGTGTCAGGTGTTCAATGTAGCAATAATGTTGGAAATTCTAATACCCAAGGAAATGTTTCCAATCAAGGGAACACAACTAATAATCATGGAAATAATTTTGGCAATAATCAAAATTCAAATATGCCTAGATCTTCATATTTTTCGAATCGATGGAGTTTCACTCCCTTGGGCCAATCTTTGGAATCCATTCTCAAAGAGTTATTGAATTAAAACGCTATTACATTGCCACCAAAAAGAGACTATGAGCCTCGAGTAAAACCACCATCGTGGAATGACTCACACTTTTGTGAATATCATAGGTGTAAAGGGCATAAGACAAACAATTGCCAAGGATTAAAGAATATCGTTTAGGATTTGATTGATAACCATACCATCACAGTTGAAGGACATAATGCAAATAATGACCATCAAGTATTCAAGGATCCTCTCCCCAATTATCAAAAAGGGGAATCTTCTGGTGACAAGGGCAAGAATGTTAATTATGTCCATGATGTCATTATCAATCATATTTATACTGACGATCAACACATCAATGCTATCTGAATCAAAGGTAAGCAAGAATGTCGAGAGGTCAATGCTATGACAAGGGGACAAGCGAAAATCATTTTCAAAGGAAGCTCATCTAAAGAAGCAATTCCCCCTCCAAGTCAATACAATTTGGTTGATCAACTACGAAAAACATCAGCCCAAATTTCTATCTTGGAAATTTTAAAGTTATCACCTACACATAAAGACATTTTGGAAAAGGCCCTTGTTGATACAACTATATCCCCTGATCTGGATATCAATAAATTTCAAGCCATGGTGGGACACTTGTCCTCATCTGCATGTTTATCCTTTCCTGAAAAGGATGACTCATCCATAACCCATCCACATAATTCATCACTCTACTTAGAGGTCACAGTTCACAAATCCCACATTAGACGTGTCCTAATAGATGGGGGAGCTGGATTAAACATTTGTACTTTGAAATTGGTCCTAGCTTTGGGATATTCAGCAGAATCTATAGATCCACGAAGAAAGATTACAATCAAGGCATATGATGATGAGGAAAGAAATTCCAAAGGCCTTATCATGTTACCAATCAGAGTGGGACTTGTTGTGAAGAATACCTTTTGTCAAGTTCTAGATCGGGATCTACCCTATAACATACTCTTGGGTTGTCCATGGATCCATGACATGCAAGCCATTCCATCTACTTATCGTCAATGCTTGAAGTTTCCATATGATGGACAGGAAGTAACAATACCTACCGATCACATTAGCAGTCAAACTTGCTCTAACCTAAGAGAAACTCAAGACACACTCATCCCACATAATAGAGAGGCCTTGGTCATTTGTACCTCCAAATACAATTACCAAGCACGAGAAATGATAAGTAATTTTAGCACACCTCAAATCCTCATATGAGTTGAAGACACACCTCGAATCCTGGATTTCATACATAGTTACTATAGTTGCATTCCAGTATTATCAGCATTCTAGCATCATAGTATTTCAATTTCATAGCTTAATCATATAGTTATGAACTTGCATTTTCAATTAATCTCATTCTCCTAAGTTGCCATTTCAATAAGATGTTGCTTACACAACTGAGAGCCAACACCTTTAATCAAATCTTCTAGTCAATACAATTTGGTTGATCAACTACGAAAAACATCAGCCCAAATTTCTATCTTTGAACTTTTAAAGTTATCACCTGCACATAAAGACATTTTGGAAAAGGCCCTTGTTGATACAACTGTATCCCCTGATCTAGATATCAATAAATTTCAAGCCATGGTGGGACACTTGTCCTCATCCGCATGTTTATCCTTTACTGAAAAGGATGACTCATCCATAACCCATCCACATAATTCATCACTCTACTTAGAGGTCATGGTTCACAAAGCCCGCATTAGACGTGTCCTAATAGATGGGGGAGCCAGATTAAACATTTGTACTTTGAAATTGGTCCTAGCTTTGGAATATTCAGCATAATCTATAGATCCATGAAGAAAGATTACAATCAAGGCATATGATGATGAGGAAAGAAATTCCAAAGGCCTTATCATGTTACCAATCAGAGTGGGACCTGTTGTGAAGAATACCTTTTTTTAGGTTCTAGATCAAGATCTAACCTATAACATAATCTTGGGTCATCCATGGATCCATGATATGCAAGTTGTTCCATCTACTTATCATCAATGCTTGAAGTTTCCATATGATGGACAGGAAGTAACAATACCTGCTGATCACATTAGCAGTCAAACTTGCTCTAACCTAAGAGAAACTCAGGACACACTCATCCCACATAATAGAGAGGCCTTGGTCATCTGTACCTCCAAATACAATGACCAAGCACGAGAAATGATAAGTAATTTTAGCACACCTCGAATCCTAGATTTCATACATAGTTACTATAGTTGCATTCCAGTATTATCAGCATTCTAGCATCATAGCATTTCAATTTCATAGCTTAATCATATAGTTATGAACTTGAATTTTCAATTAATCTCATTCTCCTAAGTTGCCATTTCAATAAGATGTTGCTTACACAACTGAGAGCCAACACCTTTAATCAAATCTTCTAGTCAATACAATCTGGTTGATCAACTATGAAAAACATCAGCCCAAATTTATATCTTGGAACTTTTAAAGTTATCACCTGCACATAAAGACATTTTGGAAAAGGCCCTTGTTGATACAACTGTATCCCCTGATCTGGATATCAATAAATTTCAAGCCATGGTGGGACACTTGTCCTCATCCGCATGTTTATCCTTTACTAAAAAGGATGACTCATCCATAACCCATCCACATAATTCATCACTCTACTTAGAGGTCATGGTTCACAAAGCCCACATTAGACGTGTCCTAATAGATGGGGGAGCTGGATTAAACACTTGTAATTTGAAATTGGTCCTAGCTTTGGGATATTCAGTAGAATCTATAGATCCACGAAGAAAGATTACAATCAAGGCATATGATGATGAGGAAAGAACTTCCAAAGGCCTTATCATATTACCATTCAGAGTGGGACCTATTGTGAAGAATACCTTTTGTCAGATTCTAGATCGGGAACTAACCTATAACATACTCTTGGATCATCCATGGATCCATGCAATGCAAGTTGTTCCATCTACTTATCATCAATGCTTGAAGTTTCCATATGATGGACAAGAAGTAACAATACCTGCTGATCACATTAGCAGTCAAACTTTCTCTAACCTAAGAGCAACTCAAGACACACTCGTCCCACATAATAGAGAGGCCTTGGTCATCTCTACCTCCAAATACAATGACCAAGCATGAGAAATGATAAGTAATTTTGGCACCAAGCTAAAATTCAAAGATAATGGGGCGGGAGAATATTCTTTATCTCTCTCTAATCTACCCATATCTCCAAGATCCCATGGTCAACCATCGACATCCATACAACAAGCTACAGCACCTTTTGCCTCAGCTTCAGTTCCCATCACCAAGTTTAATGGGATATTTATCAAAGAAAATGAAATGGAAGATAGAGATATCCTTGATTGGCTCTATAAAGATGAAGAAGAATCAGTACTACATGTCAAGTTACCCACATAACAATATGGAAAAGGTTATGCTATCATGTAACAAATGGGTTATGAAGGAAATGGCCCTATAGGTAAAAGGAAAGAGGGTATTGTTGAACCTGTCCAACTAAAAACAATGCACCCAAATGATAAAACTAGGTTAGGATACGATGAAGATACAAAGGAAGAAATAGTACAAAGAATGTCTAAAGAGGAGTTAGCTGAAACAATCCTAAGAATTCAAGCAAACAATTCTGACACTGACTCCAATGAATATGAATGGGATGACTTCTCTGATGATACTTTCATCTCAGAGAAAAGGGTGGATGTCATACACAAATTTACACCTGCATTCTTACAAGGGGAAATCTCAAGGCCTCCGCTTGATTACGTCCTACAAAGCGATCATGACTCAAGTGAGACCGATTTGATTCAAAGTGAGATAGATCATTCACAGGAGGATACCATCCTAGACCTCCTTCATAATGACATTAACAATAGCATCATGACCCTAACGTCCAGTGACCTTACGCATCCTAATGATCCATTTCCTTTGGTCTATCCTGAACTCATTGATTGGGAACAAATCGCACCCATTGATGTCCCAACTTTTCCTAATGACGAAACAATCATAAACTTTCTTTGTTCATCCCAGCCAGAAACAAGTTCCACCAAGGAATCACAAGATCAGAGTTTTCGACAGGAAAGTGTCAAGTTTCTCAGCTATGAAATAAATAATATAAAAGAAAGATCTAATGGTGAAAACCTAACAAAGGCAGTATTAGATCAAGAAAAGAGAAAAATAAAAAGCGTATCCAATGGTGAAAACCTTCCAAAGGAACTAGAGGATGGGAAACTTGACACTCTTCCGGAGCATTATTAGGAAAGGTCTTCCATTCTAATCGAACCAATGACAACACTCAATATAGGTACTACAGAACAACCCAAAGTTTTGCAACTTGTTGCATCTCTAACAGAAGAGGAAGTACTTGGATTCACAGAATTTCTCAAGAACAATCAAATCAATTTTGTATGGTCCTATGTGGATATGCCGGGATTAGATCCAAATCTCATCATGCACCATCTATCTATTATGCCGGGGGAAAAACCTGTAAAACAAAAACTCATGAAAATGCATCCACATGTTGCATTATTGGTTAAAGAGGAATTAAAGAAGCTTTTAGATGTTGGATTCATTTGGTCTATGGACTATGCAGAATGGATCTCCAATATCGTACATGTTTCAAAGCCAGACGGAAGGATTAGAATTTGTACAAATTTCAGGGATTTGAACAAGGCATGTCCCAAAGATGAGTTCCCCTTGCCAAACATAGATATGATTGTTGATTTGACTGCTGGACATGCAATGTATTCATTAATGGATGGATTTTTAGGATACAACCAGATAAATATTGCACTAGAGGATCAGGATAAAATGGCATTCACATGTCCTTGGGGTACCTATTGCTGGAACATAATACCATTTGGGCTGAAGAATACAGGAGCTACATACCAATGAGAAATGAAAATAATTTTTCATGATATGATGCATACATTCATGGAGGATTACGTTGATGACCTCCTCGCCAAGTCTAACACCAGAGAAGGACACATAGATATCTTATCTAAAATTTTCAAACGGATGGAACAATTCAAAGTAAGACTTAATCCAAAGAAATGTGTCTTTGGAGTGAAATCTTGAAAGCTATTAGGTTACATTGTATCAAAAAAGGGAATTGAAGTGGATCCAGCTAAGGTACAAGAAATTTTTGATATCCCACCACCAAGGAACATTAGTCAACTACACTCTTTGCAGGGACGGTTACAATCCATTCAAAGATTCATTGCTCAGCTGGTAGATAAAATTTTACCATTTACACATCTTTTACACAAGAATGTTCCATTTAAGTGGGAGCACAAATGTGAAGCAACATTTGATCAGATAAAGCAGTATCTCATGAATCCACTAGTATTGATTCCACTAGTGCAAGGTGCACCTCTCATATTATATATTGCTGCCACAGAGGTATCTTTAGGAGCATTATTGGCACAAGAAGAAAATTCAAGAAAAGAGCAAGCAATTTATTACATCAGTCGAACCTTGACAAGTCATGAGCTAAATTACACCTTCATTGAGAAAGCTTGCTTAGCAGTGGTGTTCACTTCTCAAAAGTTATGACACTACATGCTAACTCATACAGTGAAGCTTGTGGCTAAGATTGAACCACTCAAATATCATCTAAGGCAACTTAATTGGCAAGTTGGCTAAATGGGTTATGATCCTAAGCGAATTTGATATTCATTATGTGGATCGAAAAGCTATAAAGGGGCAGGTAATTGCAGATCAATTAGGTGAAGCACCAATACCAGCGGAACACCCAATACACTTTGATTTTCCTGATGTCAATGTATTCACAATAGTTATCTAGTAGTCATGGGCACTCTACTTTGATGGTTCTTACACTCAACATGGTTCAAGAGCAGGGATTCTTTTTATTACACCTCAAGGACATACAATTCCAAAATCTTATCGGCTAATTTTTCCTTGCACAAACAACATAGCTGAGTATGAGGCATTGGTAATTGGCATAAGAATTGAAATAGACTGGAAAATCACAGAACTTCAAGTTTTTGGTGATTCACAACTTGTTATAAATCAAATCAATGACGAATATCACACTAAATATGACAAGTTGATACCTTACAAAAGAATGGTGGATGATTTCAAGAAATACTTTGTTAATATCAAGTTCATACAAATTCCACATATTGATAATAAAGTAGCAGACACTATGGCTACAATCGCCTCTCTACTTCAGTTGACTAAAAATAAAACACGATACGATTTCCTCGTGGAACAATTGTTTTCTCCCGCCCATGACAATCCTAGAACTCAAATCATTTGCCATCTAACCAGTTCTGATTCTCCCTTGTATTGCCAAATTTACACTTACCTAAAGGATACTATTTTACCCTTAGACTTGTCTAGGAATCATAAAAGAAATTTCATCCATCAATCATTCTGTTACACCTTAATTGCTGACATCTTATACCGGAATGGTTTGGATGGTACCCTCCTTAGATGTCTCGAACGTGATGAATCGAAAAAGGCCTTACAAGAGGTACATGGTGGAATTTGTGGGACACACTCAAGTGGTCTAACCTTAGCAAAGAAACTTGTGAGATTAGGGTACTATTGGCCGACCATGGAGAAGGAATCATTCATCTTTGTGAATAAATGTGAAAAATGTCAGATTCATGGGAATCTCATTCATGCTCCTGCTCAGGAATTACAACCTTTCACCACAACATGGCCTTTTGCTCAGTGGAGATTGGATCTGGTTGGCAAGATATGCCCATCATCTTCAAATGGACATAAATTCATCATTACAGCCACTGAGTATTTTACTAAATGGATTGAATTTGTTCCCCTAACAACTGTTACTGGCAAACAAATCTCCTCATTCATTTTGAACTATATCATCTGTCGATATGGTATTCCAAATTCCATTATCACAGACAATGGAAGGCCCTTTAAAATTCAGGATGTTGATGATCTATGTGAAAGATTTCGCATCCAACACAAATTCTCTACGCCTTACTATCCACAAGGGAATGGTCAAGTAGAAGCTTCAAATAAAATAATTCTAAAGATCTTGAAGAAAACAGTAAATGAAGCAGGTCGTGATTGGCATGTCCAGTTAAATCCAGCATTATGGGCATACAAAACAAGCATTCGCACACCAACAGGAGCTACCCCTTATGCTTTGGTCTATGGAGCAAAAGCTATTTTACCACTAGAATTCAAGATTCCCTCACTTCGAGTATCACTCAAGGGGATAATCAACGATGAAGACTACAAATTATCACGGTTGCAAGAGCTAGAACTGCTTGACGAATGACGTCAAACTGCAGTTAATCACCTGAAGGGATATCAACAAGTTATGTCCCGTAGCTACAATCACAGAGTCAAACCACAAAATTTTCAAGTGGGTGATTTGGTTCTCAAAGAAAACCCTCGTAATCAGCAGGATCGGGAAAAGAAAGGCAAGTTCGAACCTAATTGGTCGGGCCCGTTTGTTATCATTGCAGCATACGGATCGGGGGCATATCAATTGTCAATAGTCGAAGGGGACCTGTTTGAAGATCCGACCAACAACATTCATCTGAAGAAGTTTTACGCTTGAGAAAATGTCAAAAACAATATAAAAATTCCTAAGAAAATATCAAAAACAATATAAAATGTCTTGAAAAAAATACAAAAAAAATCAAAAAGAGCAAAACTACAAAAAAAATCAAAAAATCAAAAAAATACAAAAAAATCAAAAAGAAAAAAATTGTTGCCTTGATGAAAACCTGGCAAACAGGCATCTTGGTAATAGAAAAAAAATCATAAAATCAGGAAAAGGTGTAATAAAAACAAATGGTGAAAACCTAGTGAACAGGCATTGTTTGTGATTTTGTTTGGCTCTCTCATCTATTGGGATTCATTTTATCCGTCTTTTCATCGACATCACATACATGCCTCACCATCACAGTTTACATCGCATCATCTCCTTCAAACAACAAGGACCTCATCATGGCTTGATGAATTAGGATTATCCTTAGTAGTAGTTGTGTCTAGCAAGAGTCAAAGTACAAGGTCACTAGGGGGAAATTCGCTTCTTGGAGTTTTTTGAGCAAAACGGCAACATATGTCTAGCATCAAAATATCAAGAAACAACAAGCTTGTCCAATTACAATGAGGATGCATGACTTTTTTGACAAATGAACAAATTGGATGATCTTAATTTGAATAAAATGAATGATAAAGTTAAAGCAATAAGTTGCAATTGTTGTTTTGATATTTGATGACATCATGTCTTTGGAGTGATTCAATGATGTACTAAACTAGAATCACAAGGAAGAAGTATGATTTTTCTTTGCTTGCTGTTTGTAAGCTAATCATTATTATTATGCAAATTTGTCATGGGACATGCTCTACAATGTATCATTGATGACATTTCAAAATTTGCATAGGAAAATGGTTAACTTTTGTCTGTTTATGCAAGCAATACTCAGGTCATCTTGGTTCAATTATACCTTGATGCTTGTATTAACTTGCTACATCAAACATCATGAAAGCAGTACTCAGGTCATCATTGGTGCTAACATACCCTTTGATGCTTGTACTAACTTTCAACATATCAAAAGGCTCAATGATGAAAACAAAGCACAACATGACATGGCAAAAAGGAGAATAGTTCATTACTGCATTTTAGGACTGCATCATTCATTCGCATTTTAGGACTGCATAATTCATTTGCATTTCGAGGGTTGTTTAAATAGATTTTTTGAGGCTTGGCCAACTTATTGGGTATCTTTTCAGACAACGATTGAGTACGATTGGACATTTGTTACATCTCATTTCATCATTATTCATGAAAACTCATTTAGGGTATCATTATTATTGCATTTACATTTTGCATCATCATTTCATTGTTAGTTCATCATATTCATATCATGTGCATAACTCATTCATTATTGAATCATAACATTAATATTTGCATTCATGTCATTTATCACATACATATGCATTCATAATAAGATTACATCCATCTCATCCATTTCACATTATCATTTAGGTTATCATATTACATCATTATCATTATTATCATATTACATCATTATCCATGTCATGTGCATATCATTTATCCATTTATCTCATTTCATCATAATTTTCCATTTACATCATTCATCATTTCATCATATCATTTTCACATCATTAAAAGCATTCACCATTACATTTTACATCTTGCATTCGTTACATATATTAAAAAACAAAATCATTTTAAATTGCATCATATATCATCATATTAGAATCATTTCATCGCAACACATCCTGCATTTTCATACATAAAATAATAGCATCATCATACATCATTACATCACCATACACGACATAGCATATAGAAATAAACACACCTCCATAACATAAAGCATCCATAACATGAGCATAAATAATCCATAACACATGCATAATAGAATCACCATTGCATCTCATAAATCTCATCAAAACAAATCTCCAGCAATACAAGGATATCAAATGTTTCAACAAGATATACCAAATACAATGAATGTGTCAAAAATGCTCATCACTAAGGGGCATCCGACCGGGGCACATGACTACTACTATCTCCTTAGGTAGTGGGTCTCGATGGATCTCTGCTCCTAGAAGCTCTGATCTCTCATCTGACTGGTTGACCCACACTCCTGGTGGCACTCCTGGAATGGCTACGTGAGTGGGTCCGAGACCGAGTACCTGACTATGTGAAGGATATCCTCCTCTCAGGTGGTACTGCCTCGAAGTATTTCATCCTATAATACTTGACCTCCTGAGCAGTCTCCAAACCCTCTGCCACAACCTCCCTAATGGAGGTACTCTCAACTGATCTGAGAAGTCTCTCGGCTACCCCCTCGGCCTGTACACATCTCTCCCGGAAGCTGTCCCTATCAGCCATAAGCTGATCTACCTATGGGTCAGGAGGTGGTGGCTATGCAACCTGTGCCTGCAGCTGACTGATCATCCCCTAAGCCTATGCCAACTAACTCCGTAGTGTCTGAAGCTCTGCCTGTAAAGCATCAATCTATCCCTGTTAGGGAGCCCTGATAATGATCCACGGAGCCGAAGTACTTGGTTGGTCCACTACTCTCGAGGTCCGTGGCCTCATCCTGAAGGGAACATCAAACAAATATCTTTGTCCTCCACCCCCACCACCTCCATCATCCCCACTATCATCACTACTGTCATCCTAGCTAACAGAGTCATCCCCCTCATCTCCCTCCTCATCAATATCCATGGCCGCTACATCCTCTACCCCTACCTGAGCCTCTCCTTGTGGCTGCCCTGTTGTTGCCTGTGCCTTCCCTTGCCCTCTCTGTATAACTAGCCCTCCCAATAATGGAGCAGGCTCCTCTGGACTAGTAAAATTCAGAAAGGGATGTGTGTAAAAATATGCAGAATACTCGTCTATCATCCCTGCATCTATAACCTTCGGATGCATAGCCCACTAAGCTGGATGCAACTCCAAATACTCTGCTCGGGATGCCTCAATGGTCACAATAGGACCCCACTCTAGTACATCCTCCCGACACCTGGCATAATGTGCCACACCTTGCGGCATCATCTGTACTAACCCAAGCTGCCTTAAGACCCGCATGACTAAAAATCGCTCAATAATGTATGGGTGCATCCAATCAAATATCTAGATCTCATGCAATAGGGAAACTCTATATCATCTGCCTCCCATGGATCACAATCTACATACAGTCTCCAGATGACTGTATCCAAATCATCCAACAGGTGTCGCCAATACTCCAACTTGCCCAGCCTCGGGTGGACAAGAGGCCCTATGTATGCATAGACATATGGGAACCCAAGGGGACGATCCCTCCATACAATGGGATGCGTAATCACAAAATGCTCCCATGCAAATATCTGTAGAAGAGTCACTCCACATGAGAGACTCTTCCCATCTATGTATACGACTTGATGAAGATTGTGGTATAGCTAGGCAAGCATACATGATCCCCATGCATATTTGGTCTGATGGAGAAGCATATCCTCCAAAATCCTACCCCATCCAACTGATAGTCCCTTTGCCCTATGATCAAGACAAAGGAAACCACCGATCATACCTTCTAAAACTAAAGGCAGTGGGGCATATCTCTCCACCATCTTCTTCCAGGGAATCTCATATCCGAAGACATGAGGATCCTGGAAGACTCACCTAAGTGCATCGGTCCCCTCGATCTCCTTGTGATTATAGATCACAAGCTCACCAACTATAGGAATACCCAAGATCCTGTACACATCCTCTAGAGTCACAGTAATCTCTCCTGTGGGCATATGAAAGGTGTTATGCTCGCTGTGCCACCTCTCAGCTAACGCAGTCAAGAGTTCCCTATTGACGCAATATTGTGGGATCCCCAACAATGGACCCAACCCACACTAGTGTATAACCTCTAAATTGTCCTGCGACAGTCGTGGAATCATCTCCCATGTCCAAGGAAATCTCTCTCTGATATGGAGGAGGTTAAATTCCTCCTTTACACAATCATCAAATAATCATACAAATCAAATCAGCAAGTAATCTCTAATCAAATCGGTACATCGAAAGCACAATCTTCAGTACATCAATAGATAATCAGCTCAATCAAATCAACACTTATTTGTTTTTCATATCGCATGGAAGAAAATCTATCTATCATCTCTACTATTTGTTTTTCATATCGCATGAAAGCAAATTTATCAATCATTTCATCTACTATTTGTTTTTCATATCACATGGAAATAAATTTAAACATCACATGACTCAACATCTATCTATTTGACTTTCAATCGAGAAAGCAAATCTATCATTACTATTTATCTTTCAAATAGGAAAGCAAATTTATTAGACTTATCTGTTCTTCAAGCATGAAGACAACTTTCTCAAATCAAGCTAATCTATTCTTGATGTTATCCAAAAGCATAAAATCAATTGTCTAATCTAGCAACAATCATCAAACACTTATCAAAGTTTCTTCAAACTTTTGAATTCGGGAAAAATCCATGGATGTGCTAAAACAGAGCTGATATGTACAACTCCATCAATGCGTGACTCTAACTAGCCTATGCGCTAAAACAGTCACTCTATGCGCTAATTCACCTATGCGCTATTCTATCACACAAATGTGCCAAAACAATCACCCTATGCGTCAATTTACCCTATGCGCCAATCTATCATCCTACGTGGGCAGCATTTCTATATACGCTACTATAGGCAACCTATGCGCCATTCTATGCTATGTGCGACTATTTCACCCCTATGTGCTACTTTGGATGTGCGACTTTATCTACCCTATGCGCTATATACTATGGCTCATATGCACTAAACTAGGAACTGAAAAATCTAAAAAATGCAGAAAAAAGTGAAACATCATCAAAAAAATTTATGAAGAAGCTCAAGTTGACTTACCGGAGGTCCGTACATAGCTGGTCTCTGATACCGGTGAGCTCACTCGAATCTGTGGTGCTCATAATGGATCGGCATTGCGAATATCTCTTTCAGGGCTTTGGAAATTACCAAAGGTTACTGTTCAAATGACAATGACTTTTCACCTTTTTCACCTTTTAAGGGGGTAAAAGTGTGACAACATTCAATTTTTTTGCAAAATAGAGCACTATTTCGAGAGCTAAATCACTAATTTTCCTCCGAAAATCATTATGATTCTTTTATCAGGCGATTTATCTCTCGAGGGGGCATATCGCATCGGTAATTTCAAAATTCTGGGGCAAAATTCTTTGAAGCAATGCGTAAAACACATCACTTCAAAGAGGGGAAAAATGTACACATCTAAAAATGGTCATGGTTGATCAAACCTGTTAATTAATTAAATATGAATTATTTAATTAATATTCTTAAGTCATCTATATATAAATAAATTTAATTATTTATTTATATTGTTCGTTTTTCCAATTCTTCTAGTTTAATTAAATAAATAAGTTTATTTGATTATTGCTATCTTCCTCTTAGTTAATTAAATAGATTTCACAATTTATTTATATTAATTATCACAAATTTAAATTCTAAATTTAAATGATATTCTTCATTTCACATTTAATTAAATATTTCCAATATTAATTAAGCACTTTCTTTCTAATTCTTTATTCTTTTCCCACTTAATTAAATATTCTAAAAATATTTAATTAAAAGCTTTCTTTCCTCCATAATTAAATATTCTAAAAATATTTAATTAGAAACTTTCTTCTCTTCATATTTAATTAAATATTTTATATATTTAATTAAAGCGCTTTTTATCATCTCTCACACATAATTAAATATTATTTATTTAAATTATGGAAACATCTTCCATCTTTCTCTCAACCTTCCATCTTTCTTAACTTCTTGATCTCTCACCGTTCATTTTAACAGGTTTGAATCTTAATCGTTGATCCTCACCAACTGGATTTTTGCCTTCAAAAATTTATAAATACAGCCCTCTTATGAGTTGAAGACACACCTCGAATCCTAGATTTCATACATAGCTACTATAGTTGCATTCTAGTATTATCAGCATTCTAGCATCATAGCATTTCAATTTCATAGCTTAATCATATAGTTATGAACATGCATTTTCAATTAATCTCATTCTCCTAAGTTGCCATTTCAATAAGTTGTTGCTTACACAACTGAGAGCCAGCACCTTTAATCAAATCCTTGGTGATAGAGGATGATGGGACGAATTTGAAGAAGCTGTTAGAGTTTGCATTTATGCTTTCTAGTTATATTTCTTTAATATAATGTCTTATTGGTGTGTTAGTTTATTGTTTAATTAATCCACATTTTCTAACAACACAATTACATGCAGAAATATACTTCTCTTATCAATCTCTATAAAATCCAAAAGCACCCTGCTACCCTACAAACCTGCAAAACTAAATTGAATAACTCTAGCTCAAGGCCCCAATATAAAGAGATTTGTGAGGATGAAAACCACCATGGTTTCACCAAACAATAGGAAGAAGTACCACCTAGAAAAACCCATGCCTCCCTCCTTGAAATGGTCAAAAAATACCAAAAATAACCTCTTACAGATGCTCTTATAGCTATCATAAGGCATCTCTCTTGCATGGTGCTTGGGGTCCAATAATAGCATATTTTTTCATAGGTAATCTATCATACTATCATAACATCTTATGAAAACTATCATACATGTCATATATTCTCTTACAACACCCTATTTTGACCCAACAACCTCATTCTAGAAGATTCCAAAGTGGGACACCTAGCTATTTTGTCCCTTTCCAAAAGGACAAACGATAACGGTAACATTGCATTTACATTGTCTCTTTCACCACCCTTGGTCAAATGGTTTCACCTCTTATGGGTAAATGTACAAAAAAATTTAGGAGAATAATTAATTAAAATATTTACAAGGTTGATGGCACCTGAATCCTAGCATTCTCCCACTTGACATCATACATTGTAAGTTACACCCATAGAGATACAATTACATAGAATCAAGTACAGTGATCAAGGCCCATGGCCTTCCTGCACCAAGATAACTTATCTGTGGTGACTGGCTTCATAAGACAATCTACAAAATTATCCAAAGTGTCAACTTTTTCAATCAAGACCTATCCATTCTCAACCATTTCTCGCACAAAGTGATACTGAACATCAACATGCTTAGTACGAGCATGATACACAAGATTTTTAGCCAAACATATGGCACTTTGACTATCACATCCAATCCTCACTATCTTGTAATCAAAACCAATACCATTACCAAGTCTTTGTAACCAAACTGCCTCCTTAGAGGAATGTGTAGTAACCATATACTCTACTTCAGTGGTAGACAAAGCAACTGTAGGTTGTCTTTTACTCATCCAACTCACTGCACCTCCAAACAAAGTAAATACATAGCCACTAGTGGACCTTTGATTGTCCAAGTCACCTACCCAATCTACATCAACAAAACCCTATATGTCCAATGACTTATCAACATTATCAGTACCATGGTAAACCAAACAATAATCAGAAATGACTCACAAATATCTAAATACCCTTTTAACAAAATTCCAATGTTCTTTACTAGGGTTAGACATAAACTTGCTTAGAACTCCCACTTCTTGGGATATATCTAGTCTAGTACAAACCATTGCATACATTAAACTACCAAAAGCACTAGCATAAGGAACATTAGAAATTTCAACAAGATCATCATCTAATTTAGGACACATGTCTAAACTTAACTTAGTACCATCATGAAATGGAATATTTACGGGTTTATAGTCCTGCATATTAAACCTCTGCAAAATAGTGTTAAAATACTTACTCTAACTTAACCAAAGATTTCCGTGAACCCGATCCCTAATGATTTCCATCCCAAAAATGTATTTAGCAGCCCCTAAATATTTAATATCAAATGTGCCAAAAAGCTGAGTTTTAAGTTCCCTAATCATTTCCTTATTGTTACCAATGAACAACATATCATCCACATATAAGACAATAATCAGTATCTGATCATCAATAACTTTAAAATAAACACAATGATCCTCTTCACTTCTAACAAAACCCAACTTTAATGAAAATGCATCAAACTTATGGTGCCACATCCTAGGTGACTGTTTTAAACCATATAGATACCATTTTAACTTGCAAACCAAGTGTTCTTTTCCTTTCATAACAAAACCATTAGGTTGTTGCATATAAATTTCTTCCTCAAGATCTGCATGCAAGAAAGAAGTTTTAACATCCATTTGCTATATTTCTAAATCATAAGCAACAACAATGGATAAAAGGAATCTAATAGATGTTAACTTAGAAAAAGGAGAAAATATTTCACCAAAATCAACTCCCTCTCTCTGGGAGTAGCCCTTGGCCACTAATCTAGCCTTGTACCGTTCCAACTTACCATTTGCACCAAACTTATTTTTATATACCCACTTTCAACCAATGGCCTTTCTTCCTTTGGGAAAACTAACAAGATCCCAGGTGTCATAGTTTTTCAAAGAAATCATCTCATCTTGCATGGCTTGCATCCAAGACTCACATTCTTCTAAAGAGAGAGCCTCCCTGAAATATCTAGGGTCATCATCAGTACATAACAAAGAAAATTTACAATGAAAATTAGGTGGGCTATACTTGTCAACTGGATTTTTCTGTCTTGTGGACCTTCTCAAAGGTGGAGTAAGAGGTTCCTCCTCATGTTCATCCTCATTGTTTTCAACTTCTTCTATTACAATGGATTCTTCAAAACTCTCTTCTTCTTGTCCATCTGCTTGTCCATCTCTCTACTCTTCCACATGTGCATCTTCTTGCTTAGTTTCAAAATGCACTTCCTTTGACTTTTCCTTTGGTTCCTCATCTTCAAAGTTAGCTCTAAATTCCCTGAAAAATTACATCTCTAGAAAGTATCATCTTTCATTTTAGTGGATTCTAAAGTTTATAACCTTTAAAATTTTCACCATAACCTACAAATATGCATTTCTGAGATTTGGGATCCAATTTAGACTACTTCTCTTTAGGAACATGAACAAAATCCTCACAACCAAAGACCCTTAAATGTGAAACTAGAGGCTTTTTACCCAACCACATTTCAAAAGGTGTTTTTATCAACAAGAGCTTTATAGTGAGATCTCTTAATTAAATAACAAGCAGTACCAACAGCTTCTACCCAAAAGCATTTATCTAACTTAGCACTACTTAACATGCTCCTAGCTCTTTCCATTAATGTACGACTCATTCTTTATGCTACCCCATTTTGTTGGGGTGTGTAAGGTGTAGTATTTTTCCTAACAATTCATGCATGTTTGCAAAACTCATCAAATTCCTTAGAATAATATTCACCCCTATTGTCAGATCTCAATACTTTTATCTTATAATCTATTTGCATTTCAACCAATGCCTTAGATTCTTTAAATTTGGTGAAAACTTTAGATTTTGTATACATAAAATAAATCCAAGTATATCTCAAGTAATCGTCAATGAAGGAGACATAATAACGAGATCTACCCAAAGAATCTATATCCATTGGACCGCATACATCTAGATGAATTAGTTCTAACAATCCATTATCTTTATTAGTTCCTTTAGGAAATGATGACCTATTTTGTTTACCAAACACTCAATCCTCATAGAAATCATTTTTACCAATAGAATAATCATAAATACCATTTACTAGTTTCTTATCAAGTATGGTCCTAAGACCTTTTTCACCAATGTGACCCAATCTATGGTGCCACAACATACATGCATTTTCAGTGCTAGTTACAAAAGAGAAGTTATAAAAAGTAGAGGCATGTAGTGTAAACACATTCCCTATCCGAGATCCTTTAGCAACCACCAAAATTACCCTTACCAATCCTGCAACCAAACTTATAAAATTTCACATGCATTCTAGAATCATTCAACTTGGAAACCGAAATTAAACTTTTTCTATGTCCTGGAATATGTAAAACATCAAGGATTTTAACCCTCCCATCACTAAAAAACAACTTTCACTTTCCTTTACCAACAATATTTTGTGAGCTACTGTCACCCACGAAGACCTCTCCTCCATCATATTATTTGTATGTATAAAACCACTCCATGTGAGGATTCATATGGAAGGAAGCACCTGAAACAATAAGCCAGGCATCATTACAAACTGTGTTAGCTGAAATAATCAAAGCATCAGAATAACTGTTATCAGAGGATTTTTTGTGGAGGAATTTGTATTCTTTTTCTTGTTTCTACATTCCTTCTTCACATGTTCTTGTTTACCACAATTCCAACACTTCACTCTACTCTTTCTGGGGGTCTTAGATTGTCCTTTAGACTTATCCTTCTTCTTATCCCCTTTAGGCCCTTTCTCCTTGTACCTACCTCACACATGCAAGGCATCTTGGAAGCCACTATCCATGGTCTTTCTCCTCATCTCCTCTAAAAGAAGTATGGGAATAATAGTATCCATCTTAGGTTCTACACCACCACTTTTTATAGAAACAATTAATTTTTTCCAAGATTTCGGCAAAGAGAAAATCAATAAAATGTATTTATCCTCATCTTCTATTTTAACATCAATAGATGCAAGCTGACTTATAATAAAATTAAAACCATTCAAATTTTCAGCAATAAAATCACCATCCTTCATCTTTAATGAATATAAACATCTTTTGAGATACAAGTTGTTAGACAAACTCTTAGTTTGGTAGATTTCACCTATCTTCCTCCAAAGCTTGTATGTTGTGTCTTCTGAAGAGACATTCAGGAGGATAGAGTCAGTGAGGCACAACTGAATGGTCCCTCGAGCCTTCTTTTCTAACTTCTTCCAATCTTCATCTGACAAGGATAAAGTAGATGGATTCGTATCAACTGAAACTAGTAACCACTAATCTCTCTCCTCAAGGAGATCCTCCACTTTCAACTTCCACATCTCGTAACTAGTTCCATTGAACTTCTCAATATCTTGATGAGAGGTGGGCCATGGTATGCAATCTTTCACAAATCTGCAAAACCCACAACACAAATCTCCCACTATTGCAAAAAACCTTCAACACTTTAAAAGGAAAGCATCCCTTCCTTAACAAAACCATTAGCTCTAATACCAAATGTTGATTATCAAGGTGAAGAAATCTTGCAATATGAACTTAAATAAGTGAATGCAAATCTGAAATATGTAGATTAACCTTTATCCTTTGTGTGAAGAAAGAATGAGAGAGAGATAGAAGAATCATAACACATGCAACAACAAATTTAAGTGGAGAAACCCCGAAGGGAAAAACTCCACCACTGAAAGAGAGGCAAGTATATTAATGATAATCTGAAATATTACATTCAACAATAGACTTCTCTTATCAATCTTTGTAAAATCTGGCAGCACCATGTTACCCTGCAAACCTGCAAAATTGAATTGAATAACTCTAGCTCAAGGCCCTAATATAAAGAGATTAGCGAGGATGAAAACCACCATGGTTTCACAAAAAAATAGGAAGAAATACCACCTAGAAAAATCCACACCTCCATCCTTGAAATGATTAAAAAAATACCAAAAATAACCTCCTACATATGCTCTTACAACTATCATAAGGCATCTCTCTTGCATGGGCGCCTGGGGTCCAAGAATAACATATTTTATCATAGGGAATTTGTCATACTGTCATAGCATCTTATGAGAATTGTCATACATGTCATAGATGCTCTTACAACATCCTATTTTGACCTAACAACCTCATTCTAGAAGATTCCAAAGTGGGATGCCTAGCTATTTTGTTTGTTTCCAAAAGGACAAATAGTAACGATAACACTACATTTACATTGTCTCTTTCACCACCGTTGGTCAAACGGTTTCACCTCTTATGGGTAAATGTACAAAAAAAATTAGGAGAATAATTAATTAAAATATTTACAAGGTTGATGGCACCTAAATCCTAACATAAATAAGGGGTGAAAGCTAAGTTCCATGTGATTCTTACCATATAACATACCCTTACATCATTAAAATGAGATTCTCACTATCCATCATCAAGAAAAGAATTGGGGCCCACTCATTATGAAAAGTGATTTTCAAAAAATAATGCCATTAATAAGCCACATAATTTCCCCATTGAAAATAAATGATGTGATGTATTGTTCCCACTAGCAACATGTTTTACATGACCAACCATCTCTATCTAGGTAAAATTTAAAACATGCCAAGAAAATTTGAACAACATCATATATTATAGCCACCCCGTTACACTCATTGTTTTCATTGTTGAGCTCATTACATAGGGAAGATTAAGCTATATTCAACCAAGCATTGAATATTGCATTGCATAGGTAGGGTATATTTTCATTTCAATAATAAGCATGATTTATTTTTTAGTTTTAAGGTTTTAATGTTGGTTTTTTATAGGTGATATCAATTGCATTCCCTCTTCACCATTTGTTGAATAATACGTCATTGTTAAAGTTCTACATTCATTGTTAAATGTAGCCATCATAAACAGGGGGCAACCTAGTATAGGAGCACCCATGATATTTTGGTTTTTCTTTCTTCAAGAAATATTTGATTATGATCATTTAAAGATTCGTTTAGTTTCATAAGACAATCAATTTTTCTTACACTTCTTATGCAGAGAATTTGAAAGGGTGGATAGGTTTGCAAGAGACAGTGAACAAAAGAAACTTACTTCGAAAACCAAAGGTCGCATCTTCTCATATTCATGAGGAAAATGAAAATCTCAATGGACGAATGACAGTGAGAATGTTATATTAAAAACTAGTGTCAAAATGTGATAAGTAGCACCCAAGGAAGGAGTTTGGGGCTGCAACATCATGTTGATACAAAAGAAATATTTTATTAATGCCAAGACAAAGGTGTAAGGAACCGTTTGAAAGAAGCTAAAGTCTTTTGAATGTATATGCCAGAATGAGGCACACGTGATAGAGGAAGGGGAGGGGGCATGGCTAAAGGAGTAAGGAAGCCACCTGGGAATTCAACATATGCACATAAGTCCTCCTCACACTTACCCATCCTAGAGATGAATGTGGATTATCATTAAACATGGAACCATATTGACGCTAATGAAGGAATTTGACATGTTGGAAACAACACTTTGTAAGGGGCTAAATTCATATGGCAAGGTGGTGTCAAAGACATCGAATGGAAGAAGATTGGTCGCCCATGCATATTCTCAAACTCGAGCAGATTGGGTCTTAGGAGGCATGTATGAATCTGAGAGGGAAGCTTGAAGTATACGATCAAATGGAAGAGAGGAGGAGCTTGTAGGGTAAGGTGATGAGAGGAGATTGGGGCAATGGTAGAAGACCATCAACACCAAGACTCAAGCTATTATAGTTTTCATGGAGCAGATGTGCCAAAGCTTGTGGAAGGTCAAACCATGAGGAAATTAAGAGAATTTATAGAGATACATGATAAGATATACATCTCACACAATAGGTAAAGATCGATAGAGTAAAAACGAAAGGGTGTGCATGCCAGAAAGAAAGGGAAGGTCTGCGAATAAGTCTGAGCTGAATATAATGCATGAAAGGTGAAGATCACGAGTGGCATAGAATAAATATGTATGGGGTGATATATATTAGAATGCAACAAGGCTGTTAGAAGCCGATTATGGAAGAGAAAGGTGTCTGACATAATAAGATGGAGTGGATAGAACTAGAGGTTGTTGATAGAGGAATAAAGAATGGCAAAAGAGTTGTCTAATATTGTAATGTTGTTTCATGAAATTGAGATGAATAAAAGTTCTGTTTCATTTTCAAATTCGAGTAGAACATTTGCAATTGTAAATCGATTAAAATTGACACAAGTTATTGTCAATTTTGGAGTTTATCGATTTTGAAGTCTTTTTGTAATCTGAGTTTAGTGCATTTGGTTGAGTGTTGCATTTTTTCTCTGCATTAGATTGGTATCAAAGCTAGAAGACCTTGAGAGTGCAAGGTACGCATTAGGACAAGAGATTTGTGAGAGAAATTTTGTTGCAGACATGAAGGAGAGTCTGTAACTACTATCCTCCAATAGAGATAAAGTTGGGTAGAAGGTGTAGAGTTACCCCACCGAGAGAAGGTGGGTAGAGGAAGCATATTCCAGAATATTTGTTGGGTAGAGGGTAGTTGTGTTAGAGAGGAAGAGATGTGTGAAGGCATATTATAGCAGACAAAGTGGAAACTTGGTGAGAATCAAGGTACGATTGCCACATGGAACTATTTCAAAGAAGACAATGTGCAAGAATTTAAAGGCATCTGACAAAAGTTTTCAAGTATGGTTCTCATGATTGCTACCTTCTATTCAAATAGAGCTTGAACATTTTCTTTGCCTGGGATTATGGTGTAGGAGCACCCATGAGATTTTGGTTTTTCTTTCTTTAGACAATATTTGATAAATTTAAAATATTTGATTATGATCATTTAAATATTCATTTAGTTTCATAAGACAATCAATTTTCATTACACTTCTTATGCAGAGAATTTGAAAGGACAAATAGGTTTACAAGAGATAGTGAACAAAATAAACTTACATCAAAAACCAAAGGTCACGTCTTCTCATATTCATGAGGATGAAAACAAAAATCTCAAGGGACGAATGACAGTGAGAATGTTATATTAAAAACTAGTGTCAAAATGTGAAAATCAGTGCCCAAGGAAGAAGTTTGGGGCCGTAACATCATGCTGATACAGAAGAAATGGTTTATCGATGCCGAGACAAAGGTGTAAGGAGCCATTTGAAAGAGGCTAAATTATTTTGAACGTATATGCCTGCATGAGGCACATGCGATAGAGGAAGGTGAGGGGGCACAACTAAAGGAGTAAGGAAGCTTCCTGGGAATTCAACATATGCAAAATTCCCCTTCACACTTACCCACACCAAAGATGAATGTGGATTGTCATGGAACATGGAGCTAGATTGATGCCAATGGAGTAATTTGACATGTTGGACACAACAATTTGTAAGGGGATAAATTCATATGGAAAGGTGGTGTCGAATACATCAAATGGAAGAAGATTGGTTGCCCATGCATATTCTCAAACCTGAGAAGATTGGGTCTCAAGAGGTGCATATTAATCTTAGAGGGAAGCTTGAAGTATAATATCAAATGGAAGAGAGGAGGAGCCTGCGGGGTAAGGTGATGAGAGGAGATTGGCACAATGGAAGAAGACCATCAATGCCAGGACTCAAGTTGTTACAGTTTTCATGGAGCAGATGTGCCAAAGATCATGGAAGGTCAAGTCGTGAGGAAATTGAGAGAATTTTTGGAGAGATACAATGTGACAGACATCTCACACAATAGGTAAATATTGATAGAGTAAAAATGAAAGGGTGTGCATGCCAGAAAGAAAGGGAAGGTCTGTGAATAATTTTGAGCTAAATACAATGCACTAAAGGTGAAGATCACGAGTGGTGTAGAACAAAGATGTATGGGGTGATATAAATTAGAATGCAACTAGGTTGTTAGAAGTCGAATATAGAAGAGAAAGGTGTCTAACAAAATAAGATGGAGTCGATAGAATTAGAGGTTGTCAATAGAGGAATAAAGAATGGCAAAAGAGTTGCCTGATATTGTAATGTTGTTTCATGAAATTGAGATGAACAAAAGTTTTGTTTTATTTTTGAAATTGAGTAGAACGTTTGCAATTGTAAATCGATTAAAATTGACACAAGTTAGTGTCAATTTTGGAGTTTATCAGTTTTGAAGTCTTTATATAATCTAAGTTTAGTGCATTTGGTTGAGTGTTGCATTTTTTCTCTGCATCAGATTGGTATCAAAGCTAGAAGACCCTAAGCATGCAAGGTATGCACCAAGACAAGAGAGTTGTGAGAGAAAGTTTGTTGTAGACATGAAAGAGAGTATGTAACTGCTATCCTTTAGTAGAGGTAAAGCTAGGTAGAAGGTGTAGATTTCCTCCAACGAAGAAGGTAGGTAGAGGAAGCATCTTCCAAAATATTTGATGGGTAGAGGGTAGTTGTGTGAGAGAGGAAGAGTTGCATGAAGGCATATTACATCAAATGAAGTGGAAACTTTGTGAGAATCAAGGTACGATTACAACATGGAACTATTCCAAAGAAGATAATGTGCAAGAATTTAAAGGCATCTGACAAATTTTTTCAAGTATGGTTCTCATGATTGCTACCTTCTATTCAAATGAAGCTTGAATCTTTTCTTTTCCTAGGAGTATGGTGTAGGAGCACCCATGAGATTTGGTTTTTCTTTCTTTAGGAAATATTTGATAGATTTAAAATATTTGATTATGATCATTTAAAGATCTGTTCAATTTCATAAGACAATCAATTTTCATTACACTTCTTATGTGGAGAATTTGAAGGGGAAGATAGGTTTGCAAGAGACAGTGAACAAAAGATACTTACATCAGAAACCAAAGGTCATGTATTCTTGTATTCATGAGGAGTTAAACAAAAATCTCAAGGGACCTATGTCAGTGAGAATGTTATATTAAAAACCAGTGTCAAAATGTGAAAAGTAGAGCCCAAGGAAGGATTTTGGGGCCGCAACATCATGTTGATACAAAATAAATAGTTTATTGATGCCAAGACAAAGGTGTAAGGAACCATTTGAAAGAAGCTAAAGTCTTTTGAATGTATATGCCAACATAAGGCACATGTGATAGAGGAAGGGGAGGGGGCATGATTGAAGGAGTAAGGAACCTGCCTGGGAATTCAACATATGCAGAAGTCCCGTCACACTTACCCATGCCAGAGATGAATGTGGACTATCATGGAACATGAATTCAGATTGATGCCAATGGAGGAATTTTGACATGTTGGATACAACAGTTTGTAAGGGGATAAATTCATATGGAAAGGTGGTGTTGAAGATAGCGAATGGAAGAAGAGTGGTCACCCACGCATATTCTCAAACTCGAGCAGATTGCGTCTCAGGAGGAACATATGAATCTAAGAGGGAAGCTTGAAGTATATGATCAAATGGAAGAGAGGAGGAGCTCGTGGGGTAAGGTAACGAGAGGAGATTGGAACAATGGAAAAAGACCATCAATGCCAAGACTTAAGTTGTTATAGTTTTCATGGAGCAGATGTGCCAAAGCTCATGGAAGGTCAAGCCGTGAGGAAATCGAGAGAATTTGTGGAGAGACGCGATGCAATAGACATCTCACACAATAGGTAAAGATGAATAGAGTAAAAATGAAAGGGTGTGCATGCCAGAAAGAAAGGGAAGGTTTGCGAATAAGTCTAAGCTAAATACAATGCATGAAAGGTGAAGATCACGAGCGTCGTAGAACAAAGATGTATGGGGTGAAATCTATTAGAATGCAATGAGGCTGTTAGAAGCCGATTATAGAAGAGAAAGGTGTCTGACAGAATAAGATGGAGTGAATAGAATTAGAGGTTGCTAATAGAGGAATAAAGAATGGAAAAAGCATTATCTGATATTGTAATGTTGTTTCATGAAATTGAGATGAATAAAAGTTTTGTTTTATTTTCAAATTCGAGTAGAACATTTGCAATTGTAAATTGATTAAAATTGACACAAGTTATTGTCAATTTTGGAGTTTATCAATTTTGAAGTCTTTTTGTAATATGAGTTTAGTGCATTTGGTTGAGTGTTGCGTTTTTGCTCTGCATCAGATTGGTATCAGAGCTAGAAGACCTTGAGAGTGCAAGGTATGCACCAGGACAAGAGATTTGTGAGAGAAAGTTTGTTGCAGACATGAAAGAGAGTTTGTAACTGCTATCCTCCAACAAAGATAAAGCCGAGTAGAAGGTGTAGAGTTCCCCCACCGAGAGAAGGTGGGTAGAGGAAGCATTCTCCAAAGTATTTGTTGGGTAGAGGGTAGTTATGTGAGAGAGGAAGAGCTGTGCGAAGGCATATTATAGCAGACGAAGTGGGAACTTGGTGAGAATCAAGGTACAATTGCAACATGGAACTATTTCAAAGAAGACAATGTGCAAGAATTTAAAGGCATCCGACAAAAGTTTTCAAGTATGGTTCTCATGATTGCTACCTTCTATTCAAATAGAGATTGAATATTTTCTTTGCTTGGGAGTATGGTGCAGGAGCACCCATGAGATTTTGGTTTTTCTTTCTTCAGACAATATTTGATAAATTTAAAATATTTGATTATGATCATTTAAATATCCGTTCAGTTTCATAAGACAATCAATTTTTATTACACTTCTTATGTAGAGAATTTGAAAGGACAAATAGGTTTACAAGAGACGGTGAACAAAAGAAACTTACATCGGAAACCAAAGGTCACATCTTCTCATATTCATGAGGAAAACAAAAAATCTCAAGGGACGAATGAAAGTGAGAATGTTATATTAAAAAGTAGTGCTCAAGGAAGGAGTTTTGGGCCGTAACATCATGCCGGTACAAAAGAAATGGTTTATTGATGCCAAGACAAAGGTGTAAGGAGCCATTTGAAAGAAACTAAAGTATTTTGAACGTATATGCCAGCATGAGGTACACGTGATAGAGGAAGGGGATGTTAGAGTAATAAGTTATTACACTTAATTAATTTAATCATATTGATTAATTAATTAAGTCACTTATTCCTTTAGGTTGCTTAAGCTAAACTTAGGAACATTAATAATTATTTATTAATTATTAAGTGTGCACACTAGGGTTTCCTAATTTTAGGTTTTCTTGATCTCCTCATAAGGATTGATCACATTGTAATTATCATATTATTCAATAATCATATTCTGGTTTTAGCTTGCACATATTTGCTCTCAGGGTTTACAAAACATCTCTTGTTGGTTGCTCTAAATATTTGTTGCATGTGACAGGTGATTGCATGCAAGTGATTCTTGGGGACTATGAGGTTGAGATTTATCAACTTCTACATGGTATCAAAGCTCCAGACCTGTGACTTCCTGTTCGTGATTTGAAGATATTCTCTCATAGCGGTTTTTTCTGTGTAAGGGTTTCAAGCCAGGCTGATTTATTAAGCATATGGGGGTAGGCAATTTTTTTGTGCATCTTTGGGCAAAACGGACGTCGCCATCGCGTTCAGGATGCCCAAAAACCTTAGAAATGCCTTTTGTTTCGTCGATTTTGGACCTGTTGAAAAAAAAGGCAATTTTTTTTTGCCAGAGAGGTTGTACGGCCTCCCCAGCCTGCAGTTTGAAGCAATTTTTTTGGTGAAAATCAAAAAACAAATTTTAAAAATTTTAAAAAAAACCTGAAGGTTCCTGCACGGCCAGTGTAAAATTGTAGTGCCACCAGATCACCACCAAGCGACCACCAGCCACCCGACGGCCACCTCCATTTGCCACCACCACTAGCGGCTTTCACCGGTGCCTACCACCCCTCGCTACGGCTTCTTCCACCACCACCCTCTATGCCGCTTGGCTCAGCCCCCGCGGGCTTTGGAGTCTACTGGCAGGGTCACATCCGCGACCAAGCCCCACGTGCCAACCCCCACCAACCGGCCCAATGCCCATCAAGGTCACCTCAGCGACTAGGAGCTACGGATTCAAACCCTTGCACCAGCAGCCAGTCATATGCGAAACCACGGGCCACAAGGAAAGGTGCTTATTTTTTGCTCCTGATTAGTGCTGGAAGTGCCTTTTTACAGGCCTTTTTTTCATTTTCTCATAACTTGGGTAAACGGAGGCCTTTTTTCGAAAACAAAATATTGTCAGAAAGTTGATTTGATGCTCTTCACAGTGGTAGAGGTTAAAATTTTTTATTTTGCATTTTTGGTGCCTTTTTCGCCTGTCAAAGCCAGAAGTTGTTGTTTTCACTCCGGGAGGCATATCTTTTGCGTCCGGACTCAGTTTTGTGAAAACAAATAGGCATCAGAAAGCTGGTTCAGTGCTCTACATAGATCTCAGACCTTTTTTTCCAGATTTTTTTACCAGGTATCTGATTTTACTATTTGATCTCAGCCTTTAGTTTTTTAATTATTTTCTTGGAAAGCGTGCTATCAGGCCTTTTTTTGAGTTCAACGAGCATTGTCTTTTTTATTTGAGAGTATATATTGCTATTTTATGTCATGAATACACATAACATTGCACCCCTTACTCCATTCAACTATTTTGGTTGGAAAAAACAAATGGAGATTCACTTGAAACACAAAGGGTTGTATAGGGTAACCATGGGCATAGAAATTGAACCTACAGGTGCTGCTGAAAAGAGAAAGTGGTTTAATAGGTGTGATGAAGCTTATGGTACATTATGTCTATCTCTTTCTTTTGACCTTCTTTTTCACATTGAGTATTGCACTACATCCCATGCGGTTTGGACTACTTTACAGTCTTTGTTTGGGAAGCAGGATACTATGAGAGGGTTTCAGTTAGAGAATGAGTTTATTGGCTTAAATCCTAGGGATTTTGACAGCATCTAGGATTTTTTCACCAAACTCAAGTCTCTTAGATTGCAGTTGTCACAGTGTGGTGTTCAAAAAGAAGACTCTCAGTTGATATTGTCCATTCTTTCTAAGCTTGGACCAGATTATTCAGTTTTTGTTTCTACCTTTTATGCTACTAGGGATGCACTTGGTACTAGATTTACTATTCCTTATTTTGATTATTTTTCATCATCTCTCACTCGAGAGCAGGCCAAGTTGGCCAATATGGGAAAATGAAGCCCTCTTCATCACAAGCACTTATTGCATCACAGGAGCCCAGAGATCAAAAGGCTTCTACAGGAAAAGGAAAGAAATAGAAACAAAAGGATTCCAAATCTTATGAGCAGTAGAAGGAGTCCTTAGATTCATCATCCTCTTCTAAGGGGAAATAATTTAGGAAGGAGAAAGGCCCATGTGCATATTGCAAAAGAGAAGGACATGCAGAACAAAATTGCTACAAGAAGGCAAATCAATCTTCTTTAGAAACATTAGATTGATTTGCCTTCTAGGATGTCTGCATCATCTCCTTCCCCTCCTCCTCCTCCTTCTTCTTCTTCAGTACATCATGACAGGAGCACAGTTGGTTTACATACTTCATCAAATATGAAGGGGCATGCTCTTTGTGCTTCTTCGAGTCTTGGATCAAGGAGATGGCTTCTAGATTTAGGAGCATCTCATCATATGGCTTCTACATAGACTATGTTCACTTCCTTTGAGTCTCACACTATGTCTCCTATTTTGATGGGAAACAATACATACATGAGTGTTACAGGGAAGGGGTCTATTAGTTTTGGGGACAACACTTTTCAGGATGTCTTGTGTGTTCCTCATTTGATGAACAACCTTCTTTCTATATATCAGATCACACATGGAGGCATGGGAGGTCTGTGGAGTTCACATCTGATTCAGTTATCATCAGAGACTTGGAGAGTAGAGCAGTTATTGCTACTGGGGTGGTGGATCACTCATCTCGGTTGTATTCCTTTGTAGATTTTGCTACTGATGGTGCTTCTGTTCCTACAGTTTTTCATCAAACTTCTAGTGTGAATCATCATTCAGAGGAGACATTTGGCTACTTGAACATTGGAGTTCTCACTTCAGATCCTGCTCTTGAGCCATCCATTCCATCTCCTTCACCTACTGTTGCAGTTGTTGATACTTCTATGACTCCATATATGGGTTCTTTTGTTTCAGTGCAACAGGATCCAGTTGATCATCCATCTTTGGAGGTTCCTATTCAGTCTTCACCCACTTTGACTTCTTCATTTGTTGAGGTCACACCTGCTTTTGTGGAGACATCATGGGATACACCTACTTCACCTTCAGAGATTGCTTTCATTTGGCCTCTTCCCTCTCACTTCTTTTGGGGCTACTTCTTTCTGGGGGGATCTGTGGTCTCTTTCTTCCTCTCTTCTGGGGGGGTTCTTTCATGTATCTTTGTGATGGATGGTGTCCTTGGGGGGTCTTATGGAGTCCTCCATATTTCATCACTTAGTTGCTCTTTGCATTCTATTTTGGGGAGGAGTTTTGTTCCCACTGGGTTTTCTCCTTTACCCCAGTTAGTTTTGTTTGCATTGCATTTGTACTTGGGTACCTGATCAGGCCTTTGTTGTCGGGACCCATCTTTGCTTTCATGCATCTTTTTTCTAGTGTTTTAGCTACTCCCTAAGTTCATCTTAAGGGGGGGTGCTAGAGTAATAAGTTATTACACTTAATTAATTTAATCATATTGATTAATTAATTAAGTCACTTATTCCTTTAGGTTGCTTAAGCTAACCTTAGGCACATTAATAATTATTTATTAATTATTAAGTGTGCACACTAGGGTTTCCTAATTTTAGGTTTTCTTGATCTCCTCATAAGGATTGATCACATTGTAATTATCATATTATTCAATAATCATATTCTGGTTTTAGCTTGCACATATTTGCTCTGAGGGTTTACAGAACATCTCTTGTTGGTTGTTCTGAATATCTATTGCATGTGACAGGTGATTGCATGCAGGTGATTCTTGGGGAGTGTGAGGTTGAGATTTATCAACTTCTACAGGGGAGGGGGCATGGCTAAAGGAGTAAGGAAGCTGCCTGGGAATTCAACATATGGAAAATTCCCCCTCACACTTACCCACACCAGAGATGAATGTGTACTGTCATGGAACATGGAGTCAGATTGACGCCAATGGATTAATTTGACATGTTGGACACAACAGTTTTTAAGGGGATAAATTCATATGGAAAGGTGGTGTTGAATACATCAAATGGAAGAAGATTGGTTACCCATGCATATTCTCAAACCTGAGCAGATTGGGTCTCAAGAGGTGCATATGAAACCTAGAGGGAAGCTTGAAGTATAAGATTGAATGGAAGAGAGGAGGAGCCTATGGGGTAAGGTGATGAGAGGAGATTGGCACAATGGCATAAGACCATCAATGCCAAGACTCAAGCTATTATAATTTTCATGGAGCAGATGTGCCAAAGCTCATGGAAGGTCAAGCCGTAAGGAAATCGACATAATTTGTGGAGAGACACAATGTGACAGACATCTCACACAATAGGTAAAGATCGATAGAGTAAAAACAGAAGGGTGTGCATGCCAGAAAGAAAGGGAAGGTCTGCGAATAACTCTGAGTTGAATACAATGCTCTAAAGGTGAAGATCACGAGTGGTGTATAAAAGAGATGTATGGGGTGATATAAATTAGAATGCAAATAGGTTGTTAGAAGCCGATTATAGAAGAGAAAGGTGTCTGACGGAATAAGATGGAGTTGATAGAATTAGAGGTTGTCGATAGAGGAATAAAGAATGGAAAAAGAGTTGCCTGATATTGTAATGTTGTTTCATGAAATTGAGATGAATAAAAGTTTTGTTTTATTTTTAAATTTGAGTAGAACGTTTGCAATTGTAAATTGATTAAAATTGACACAAGTTATTGTCAATTTTGGATTTTATCAATTTTGAAGTCTTTTTGTAATATGAGTTTAGTGCATTTGGTTGAGTGTTGTGTTTTTGCTCTGCATCACAATCATTGTTTGGCTCACAATTTATTTAGTTTGTGTAGTTGATAACCTCCTAGAAATGTGTTACTACCATTTGAAATGTGTGCATGTTGGTGAATGGGTATGTAAAATGTTGGATGTCATTGTTGAAGATGTAAAATCTTGATTAAACACCATTTACTCCATGATGTTCTCTCTAGAGTAAATAACAATTAGATAATATTAAATTTCTCAATAGTAATTTGAGTTTGCATGATTTTCTCTTTGTTATACCTTGTTTCTTTACATTCCATTTCACTCTTTGTCCAAGTAATTTATTTTATCATTTGCATGCATAAAACATCTCTATCCATTATCATTTTTAAGCATAAATAATAAGACCACAATAGTATATATGTCTTCCTTGTATACTAGTGTCAAATATGGATCAAAGATTGTGGTGTACTAATTATGTGATGTATTCAAGAGGATTCATGTTTACAATTTTTAATATACTATCTACCTACATGTATGTTGTGAATGCCAATCAACCTAATATTTACTAAGAAAATACATCAAACATGCTAATCAACCCAAGGTTTACTAAGAAAGGGTATCAATTATATACTTTTTTTGGCATGGATTATAATTAGATGTGTAGAATAACTAGATATACAATATGTCCCTTACTTGCATGTTTGTATATTTACATAGATCAAATAATCTAATATGTTATGAACTTAAATTGTTAAAATATATTTAATCATTAATACAAGGTCAAAGCAAGATTCTAGTGTTGTGTAGGAAAAATGTCGTAAAACTTTTTGACTTTTCCTTCTATCACTCAACATATTACTACCAAAATATAAGGCCCAATTATTTGTGACACCACCTAAAGACATTTTTTGATTTTTTTATGGGGAAATCTTATGAGCGTGCTAAAAACAATATTGATTCACTACATAAACATTGTACCCTATTACTTATCTAACTATTATGATGTTGATGGTTCATAGTATATTTTGAGGATTTCTAACTAATTTATGGGATCACAATAAAATGAATGAGGAAACTATATTGTGTTCTATAGATCATGGTTATTATTGGATTCATGAATGCATATTTCATTATATTTGTGATGTTTACCATGTCATTGTAGTATATGTTTTATTATTGTCATTCAACTATTATATCTAGATGCATTTGCTAGGTGCAGTGAGTGTATAGAATACAAATTAGAATCAAATAATTAACAAAATTTAAGTCACAAATACTAAATACTGAACTACGTGTTAAAAATTAGGAATTTTTTAGATTATTAGACAAATTATTATAATCAAGATGTAAGATTACACAATTTAACCATTCAATATGCATTCATAACATGTATATTTTCATGATCTAGAGATATCTTTAAACAATAATAATTTTAAAAAAACCAAGTATTATTTAAGATTACTTTTGTTGCTTTGCTAAATATCTCCTTACTTGGGGCATCTAATCTTTTGCTGAGATCTTTCCATGTGACTTGATACAGTGATGACGGTATCCAAAATAAAATAGTCTTTCTCCAAAAACGCCCATGTGCTCCATCAATGTATGGCTCTCCTTATTAGGAAACTATAATGGCTTCTAAAACAAATACTCAAATTTCGCTGTGGCATTTTTTTATCACAAAGCAAGCGTACAGTGACATGTTCTCCATATATATGATGGGTATCCATCCATGTCCTCCATATATATGATGAGTATCCATCCTATCACCTTGGTAATACAGTCGGACATTTAACAAAAATGGAAGAGAGACTTTCAACACAATAAAAATTGGATGGAACGGATTACGATACACAGAGCACAACAACATTCTAATTCACGTAAGAGACAACCTATCTTCTTCACTATTTTGTAATGTTTTAAGATATGCCTGTTGTAAGGCAATGGAAGATGCTTCTCATAGGATATATTAACGGAAAAAGATGTCTCGATCTTGTTTTTTCAATATTTGTATTTATACAACAATTTGTAAGATGGATAAGAGTTATTGGATCTGGGAGATTATGAAAAGAAGAAGATAATGTCATGTTATCAAAAAGACAAATGAAATCACAAATGAATGAAATCACAAATGAAATGTTTTAGTTGAAAGAGAAGGTTTCAACTTTTTCTCTTTTTAATTTAGACGTTGAGATTCGCACAAAGATTTTAGTACCACTTTTAACTCATGATTTTAAAGATCATTGATGTTTATAGTTTTGGATGTTGTCTATAGATATTGGTTCATAGTTTGGAGAGGTATGGTTTTTGTTTTTTGTTTTTTTCTTGGAAGATTTAATTTCATCTGTGAGTTTGTTTTGTTATCTTAGAGCATTTGTTTATACTTATACCTCTTTAGTTAAGAGACAAGGATTGAGGGGTAACCAGTCCGCCAAAGTTGCCTAAGGCATGATCCTGGACTCAGGCCTTATATATACCTTTGGGGATTTGGATCTTGGTAGATGCATAATCAAATAACATACGATCTATCTTACCAATTATGCTTAGCCAATCAAGCTACAACCTTTTGATTAGATTATGTTTGTCATAATTTAATGATTTTACAGAATATTATATTGTTGAAATTTCTTCAAACTTGTATTGTTTTCCTCATATGAAGACTTGAATCTATTGATTTGTTGTAACTGGATTTGGTATTGTGAATACATTAGTCCAAAATTTGGAGGCTATGTATTTTTTCAGAAATATATATATATAGTGATGAATACTTTTACATTTATTTTTTATTTTCTAAATTTTTTAGATCTTACATATCTCCCCTACTCAATTAATATAAGAAAAAAATCACTATAAACTTATTTTCATATGCTAAATAATATATATTATCTCTTCTTTTTTAAATATTAGACCGTGACAAAATCTATCTATATGTATTATCCCTATAAAAAAAAATAGATTGTGGCATAATCCATCTATAAAGGATTAAATTCACCATTTTTTTTCTCCTCTTGCTCTATAAATTTTTTTTATCTAATCTTATAATCAAACAATTCTTTGATCCATCTTCTACAATAAAATCCACTATTTTCACCTTTCTCCTTCTAGCTTGGATAGCTTGATATCCCCTTTTTTTTCAAGAACTCTTCCCCTTCTACCATTTGTACACTTTAAAGTGCACACGAGTCCAATGGTTTTGGAATTGACACATGAAATATGAATGAGGCATTAATTATGTACCACACAGATATTCTAAACTCTATTTTTTTCTAATGCATTATATAATTTCTTTATAAGTATTAGTTTTTATATAATAATAAAATAAATAAATATATTTAATATTAAATATGTTAAATACTGTTATATAAAGATTTCAATGATTATGAATATTTTTTTTTCTAATAACATAAATATTTGATAAAATATTTTATATCAAGTTTATATTGTATTTGTAATTTAATTTGAGAGTGTGAGTTTAAGTTGATATATTTTTATTTTTCTTATTTTTTTGGTTGGGAGGTTTTATATGAAACTCACATAATCATTTAACTACTCAATATGGGAAAACAAGTCTTTAGATTGAAATTTCTTTGGCTAAGAGTCAAGGATTGAAGGGTATACATTTTGCCAAAGTTGATTGGGCCATGATTATGACCTTATCCCTTATGATGTGAAGACCCTGCACTCAACAAGACTTGAGTTTTGGTGGACTTATTTACAATCTCTTAGCTTCACCGAAAAACCAAAAGCATGTTAACTTTATTTTTCCTTTTCAATATAAAGATATTAATAATTATTTTTAGTGACTATTACTTTGCATCCATTTAATATTAGATTATAAATTATTAGATTTTTTTTTGAAATGTACAATCTAATGATATGATAGTTTTTAATATATTAAAAAAATGAGAACATGATAATTATGGCAGTATTTAATGTGCTAACTCCATCTATAACAAGTCCGCGTCGATGTGGGTCCATCTACCGAGGCTGCCTCTGGAATACTGGGATGAATCTATATTCAAATATATTGGAGGCTCCTTAGGTCATTTTATCATCTCAGACTCCATTACCAGGTCCAAATTCAGGTTAGTTTTTCCTTTTTTTGTGTTAATATTGATGTGCATAAGACATTACCTACTTCTATAAAGCTTTGTTCTAAGTTTGGTTCTTGGATCCGACAAGTTTTTTATGAGAATGTCATGACCTACTACCAAAGATGTGCTAAACCTAGTCACCTTATTTCGAACTGTAAGTCCACGATGAAACATGTACCCAACCCTACTGAGCATGTTGTTGTTAACCTTTCTAATAGCTACCCTTTTGAATAAGACATTTTGAAGATTGTTGACTCCTCAATCAAGACTGATATCCCTAAGAATGTAGATCCTCCAATCAAGTATTATACCCTTAAATTAGAGGACTCCCCGGCCATATCTAGGTATGTTTCCTAGATGTCCCTGGTTGTTCCTCGTGAGGATTTGTTCTCTGCTGGCTCTGGTATGGTTCATGTTGTTCATTCTTTGATCAGTGCCCTAGAACTACCTAGTGCTACGATTGTTGGGATACCCTTGTTGAGATTTGAATGTGTTTGTCCCCCTAGCCAGGAGTTGGCTAAAGATTGTGAGGAGGGTGAAATCTTGAAGGATGAGGGTTTTAAAGTAACAATTGAGTTTGTATTTAAGACTGATGGTGAAGAGGGTGAAATCATGGTTGAAGAAGTTTGTAAATTAATTGAGTCAGTGAAGATCGCTTCTTTGGGTTTGGATTAGGACAAAGCAACAGAGGAGGAGTTTTGGTCAACCCCAAAGAAAAAGGGCAAGCAAAGAAAAGTTGATGTAGGTGGTGACTCTAAACCTAGTAGGCCCAACCAGCAATGAACCAGGAACATGAACATTGGAAGTGTCCTCAAAGAAAGGTCAAAAATGAAAGTCATGTCTTGGAATGTGAGGGGTATCAATAGCTCTCACAAGCAATTGGTGCTGATAAATTATGTGATGGAACATAAGATTGATGTTTTGCTACTACAAGAAATCAAAATGAAGAAAATCTTACAATCTTTTGTCGATCCAAGGTGAGCATAGAAAACTTTGGAGACAGGTCTGGAACAGACACATGATTCCTAAAATCAATTTCTTCTAGTGGAAAACCTATCATAATAGGATCCTAACTCAGGATAACTTGAGGAAAAGGGGATTTCAAATCCCAAATAGGTGTTTTTTATGTAAAAGCAATGAAGAGTCTATTGATCATTTACTACTACATTGCCCATTTATTGTTAAAGTCTGGGAACTGGATTTTGAAAAACTAGGGACCCATTAGAGTATGTGTAGGGACATCAAATCCTTCATTGAGGGATGGTTTGGCCCCTTCCAACATCCTATCCCTAGAGAGATCTAGAATCAAGTCCCCCCATCATCTGAAGGTGCTTGTGGAAAGAGAGGAATAATCAAATTTTTAGGAATATTGAGATGAGTCCTAAGGAGGTTTTTGGCATTGGTTTAAAGATTATTTTTGAAAATGTTTCAATTTACACTAGGAAAGTCCCAGAAAAATCACCTACAAAGTGGGAGATCAAGATGGCTAAATCCTAGAATAGAAAGTTGGAGATCAAATCCTTTGATAAATCTAAGGCCCAGGCTAGACGTGACACGGTCTGGAAACCCCCAAATTGGGGGTGGCAGCAACTCAATTTTGATGGGGCAGCCAAGGGGAATGTTGGCAGGGGTAAATTTGTGGTAGGTTTCTCAAGAGGCATTGTATTTCAGACTTCCATGACTGTGGAAGCTAGGGCATTGCTAAAGGGCATCCAGTTACTTGTTACTCTTGAGATAAAGAAACTCCATATAGAAGGGGATTCTATGTTACTGATTGAATCAATCAAACTTGGCAAGTTACTAGGCTGGACTACTAAAGATATCCTAATGTATATAAATCACCTAGTTTTGAAGTTTGATATGAAGATCTTGTCTTGCACCTATCGTGAGGGTAATCAAGTTGCTAACACTCTGGCTAATCTAGGTTCCTCTTGGAGCATTTCCAAATGTTGGAGAAGTCTTGGGAGTTTATCATCTAAGATACAAGGTGTCATCCTTAAGGAACATGTACCATTATCATCCATGATGATAACTAATTATGATATTTTTTAAGGCTTTTTGGGTTGTCCACATATTTGTACTTTGGGTGATGTGGACAAAGAAGATTGATGAGGTGTTAAATATGAGGCAAAAATTGAAAGGATGGATGAAGAAGGTGGATACAAAGCTAATTATGAGAGTTAATGAGAAGTACCTTGGGTTAACGATTAAGTTTGGTTGGCCCATGCACAACTTTTATGAGCAGTCTTGTCACAGCTCAACATATCCTTGTGGATTTAGATTCAATTCTCCATTTTGTTGGGCCTCTCCTTTTGATGTGAATTTTTCATGTCATGTGGAGTTCTTTTTGAATCCCCTCGACATTACTAAAATATTTCATAAAATAAAGGATTTTTACTTAAGGGTTTCTATACTTGGCCCCATGACCACTTGGCATTGGTACTTGTGCATGAGCAATTTGAATGACAAAATCATTTTTCTTAACCTAAGTATTTTTAATTATGAGCTCACAGAGATATTCTCCTTGGAAATGATATTTGGTGTGTGTATTATGTTGATTGCCTGTATCACTCATTATTATCTTGGCTAGCATAATAACGGTGTTTTATAGGTGATTTTTTACATTGACGACTATTTTAATTTCCTTCTCTCATAGGGTTGTTGGTATCTCAAAGTGAAGTGTATCAAAATGGGAGGTGATAGGGTGAGGAATGAGATGGATAACTGTGAGGAATTTCAAAAGGATCCCCTGGTGTGGCATATTTGTGCTAAAGGTGGGTTGGCATCATTGATGGAATGCTTAGTGGGACATGATGTGAGGATGTCAACTTAGTTTGTCAGCTCTTGAAAAGATATGAGGGTCACAATGGGGGCTATCTCCTTCGATGTAATTGAGGAAGTCATAGCTCAGGCAATTGGACTTTCATGTAGTTGTAAGAAGTACAAAAAACACACCAAGACCCAGGATAATGAAAGTCTCAATGCTTTCTTCAAAGACAATGAAAAACTGGTCAGGTCTCAATCAAGTTTTGAATGGGAAGCGCTCCCTCGTCCTTGGGACCAGGTTTGTCTGGCTATAATGAAATATGTGACCTTAGAAGGTAGGAATAGTGTGTTTTACTATTACCATCTAACTCTTCTCAATCATTTGCATCATAAAATGTTGTTAAGTTTCTCATTATTTTTTCTAACTAATCTGGAGAATTCTATTAAGATGTGTTTGGACACTGCTGCCCAAAACCCTGATGAAATGCCCCCTTGTCACTCCACTAGGGCCTCATATTGAGGCTTTACCACTTCCATTTAGCTCTTTGTCTATCTAAACCTATATTTTTTATTCGTATCAAGGAGCTTGAACCCCTTGACCAACCCACTGTGAATTCCTCCTCGGTTGAGTCTATAAGCCCTAAAAGGAAAACCCCTCTAGTGGACACTAAAAATCTAAATACCCCTAAACCTAACCCCCTGCCAAAAAAAAGAAGGGTGGAGAGGGGATAGCTCAATTGAAAGCAGTTTTCAGGCTCTGGGAACTCAAATCTGCTCCCCACAAGACAAAAATAAAACCAACTACGAGGAAAAAAGGTAAGAAAGGGGATAAATGTCAGTTGGAGCTACCAACCATAGATAGTGGAGAGAAGGAAAATGTGGGTAAAGATTCTAAGGGGGACACAATTGTGGCTGCTACTGCGGATACGTGGATGGAGAATACTAGCATCAGGAGATCCCATAGATTGGTGAAAAAAAAAAAAGGAGGTGCTTTTGAATGATATTTCGAGCAACAAGGATCAAACTGACAACAAAGGCAAGGGTAAGAAAGAAGATACAGAGGAAGAGGAGGAATTTGTGGAGGGACCTAGTCACTTTTATGACTTCAACAAGATGCTCTAGGATGATTCGACGACCCACTCCTCAAACCTGAGGGCTATGGATAAAGATAATGCTAAAACTACGAACAAGGAGGACGACTATAGCAAGCTGCTAGAGCACATGGATAAGCTCAAAAGAAAATTTCCCAGGTTGACTCGGTTCACCATTAAAATTATCCATCATTTTGTTGTACCCTTCCTATTGTGCTCAAAGAAGAAGTGGACAAGAATACTATGGAGGAGGGCTCCAACTAGGTTGGGGAGGATGTTTTAAACCTCCTCATATAGAAATGGGATGGTATAGAAAATTAGTCTGTTGTATCTTTTTTCAGTTTTGTCATTGGGTCTTCGTGTGTCGGTTGTCAGTATGTTGTCTATGTGTCTTGTTTAGGTGTTTTTTATTTTAATGTTCTAGACTTGATCTTTTTTGGCCCTTTGGGATCGTGGTGTAAAGGGTATAGCACCCTATAAATGCTTCTTAATATATCAAAAACAATGTTTAAATGTCAATTGTGGATTAAATCTATTCGTCGACCCAATGCATCAAGTTAAGATAAATATTAACTCTACTGATTTTGTCTAAACAAATAAGTAAATAGATTCTCTCCACTCTCTACGCTTGTGGTGTGAAGTTCTAAAATCATTTTTTCAACTCATATGACAAATAGTATTTCATTAACAATTTAACAACATTAAACAAAGGAAAACCAACCTTCCTTCCACTCCATATCCTTTTATGAAATGATAAAAGCACGAATATAGATTAAACAACTTCTTAAAGAAATAAGATTAATAAATTGTGATAACAATAGAGAGCATGTTCAAAATATTATTTCTTTTATAAATATTAATAGAGGGAAATGAGTAATATTATTTATAGAGGGTAGTTTTACACTTTATATTAGCATATTATTCTCTTAAGAAGTGTGAGTTAGGCTCATAATTTAGAGGTGGTTTAATGTTAAAAATATATTTTTTAAATTTAAATAATTATGAAATTATAGATGGGGTCATTAGATAAAAGAATGTATATATTATGAAAAAATTTAAAAAATTGTCTGTATCAGGGATAACTTTAAGAAATCCCCCCCTCGGCGAAGGTGTAAAATCCTGATGAATCTTGGCTAAGTGCTACAATTTTCCTGACGAATCTGTCCTTTTTTTTGAAAAATTATTAATTTTCCTAGCGAATCTATGCACATTATTAAATTTTTTGTAAAATCCTAACAAATTTTAGTGAATAATTGGTAAAAATAATAATCACAGTGGCAAATCCTAGCAAATAATCACTAAAAAGATTAATTAGAATTGCGGATCTCTCCTTTAAAAATTTTCATAGTTGGTCGGCGCAGTTCCCTCATATTCTTTTTGTTTTTTGTAATATTGAAGTAGGGGCCCAGATTAAGTATTTCTAAAAAATCTCTTTAAAAAAAGACTAAATGAAAAGTGAAATTGTTACCTTTAATTAGCTTTTTAATCGGATGGCTACAGGTTGATTTTGCGACCTTAATGCATGTGCCTTTTAAAAGGCTTGTTGAGGCTCGAAATTTGTTTTGGGCAACATGATTAGATTTAATCATGTGGTCCAAAACAAATTTCAGGCCTCAACAAGCCTTTTAAAAGGCACGTGCATATAGGTCACAGAATCAACCTGCAAACATACAATTAAAAAGCTAATCGATGGCAATAAATAAAATTCATATTCAAGGCTAAAATATCCCTAAAATTAAATGGTAATTTATTAGTGGCAATATTGCCCCAAAATTAATGGTAGGAATATAATATTACTGTGAATATAATTAATACTTTTAATTATATAATAAACTAGTAGCGAATCAGTTCCAATGATGCATCATTTACATGACGAATCAATTCGATTTATTATTTTAAAAAATAATGCATAGGTGAATTAATCAAGACAAAATTAATTTTTTGTAAAAACCTAGTGATTGAGTCTCCTTTTTAGCTTGTACTTTTCACCATTTCTAGAGGTTTCAATTTCAATTATTCGCCAATTGGCGAAGACTCACCACTAAATTTCTCCCTGGTCTGTATATAAGGACAATTAGAATTTTACAAACAAGAGATGGTCTTTTAAAAAATTAAAAAATTATGTTCAAATCAAACATCATATTAACCAAGATTGTAAATTAAGAATTAGTTGAATTTAACATTCAATTAATTAAATTATTTAAGAAAGAAAATTTTGAATCATTTATGAATTTAATAACCATATGGTTTTAAATAACTCTTTGTGATTCCTTTACAAATGACTTTATTTTATGACATTAGTTTATAATGTAATAGTTTTTTCACATGATATTTTGGTCTCACAAATATAAGATTAAGATAATGAAAAATTCTCACAAACATTTTAGTCTTAGATTAGTTGTGTGTGCGCGTATCACATTTTAAGTTCAAAAGATAAATGTCAAACTTCAAATGTACACAACTTAAGATGAAGATTAAATGAATTATAATATTAAACATGGTATTAGAAGATATTGAGAACTTTAAACAAGGTAGGGTTACTTCACAATGTGTAAAGGAGGGTATTATTACCACACAAGGAAATGAACATTATGAAGAATAATTAAGGTTAAGACGTATGAAAAAAATGATCTAACCCACAACATAATATAAAATATCCTCTAAAAGAATCCAATTATACATGAAAAGAGAAGCAAATTCAATCCTATAAATCAAGACTAACTACCAATAAAGAATAATTTTATGTGGATTAAGGTTGTCTTGTATGTAGGAATTTACCTAAAGAAAATAAATTTATTGCATTGTCTTTTGGTATGAAAAATCAAATTATGATTCCAAATTTAATATTTGATTTTGAATTGTTTTTAAATATAAAAGATAAGAAAAATATGAAAGTTGAAGATTGTAGACAATATAAATTAGTAAATGTAGAAATTAGATTCTTTAAAAAATGTATAATATACTCAATTGATCCTTGTTATTGTGGTCTATTTGAATTTTTTTTTAAATAGATATTTAGTATATAAAATTTATTCACCTTTTCAATTATATAAAATTCATAATATTTCCCATTATAATTTATTTAAGAAACATGTTTATAATTCAAAAAAGTGATTGGAGAAGAATAATTTTTTAATCTAGTTATAAGTTTAAAATTTAAGTTAAAGATATTATTGATAAAAGAACTACAAAATAATAAAATCAACTTGTTGATTAATTAAAAGTTAAATCGAATTTTAATAATGTTTATGGTATTAATTGAAGAAAAGATGAATATATTCATAGTCATTAACTACATGTTTTGATTGGTCATTGTTAATTGTAATTGATGAATTATACCTAAACCTTGTGCTACTAGGATGTCATCTAATTTATATGGAAGAAATATTATAAAACCTCTATTCCTTTTTGTGTGAGGAGGAAAACCAATAGATGCAAACAAGATTAATGCAATGAACTAAGAATCTTTCTAATTCAAAACACTTAATCTAAGATCTAATTCCATCACTCATGAAATGAACAATCTAAGCTATTGAAATTATGTAATGAAAATCTAAGATTAACACAATGAACTCAAAGCAAAGGAGAGATTGCCTTCCCATGTCAGAGTGTGTTCGCGTGATGTTGGATTATTTATATCATTGTGAAGCCTCCATAGTTCATGTGCAAAAGCTTGAAGAACGATGCCTTGGGTTGGTTGATCGAAGAAATGGTTGAAGCTCTAACAATGGTGGTTGTGAATATCAACAATACTTCATTGTGTAAATGATGTTGATTCTCCAATCCTTTTTTGTGAGGAAAGAGGTTTTTTATTTAGAAAATGAGATTTGAAATAGACGATCAATATCGTGTTGAAGAATATCCAAAGCAATGGTCGAAATGTGTTGAGAGGATTTAGACATGAGAAGATTGTGTAAAGTTGATTGGACAATTTGTGTGATTGAGGAATAGATTGGCTAGTTAGGATTTAGATTGATCAGTCAAGATTTTAGATGGATCAGTCAAGATTTAGATGGCTTAGTTAGGAAATTGATGACTTAGTTAGAAAATTAGATTGATTAGTTAGAAAATTAGATTGCTTAGTTAGCAAATTAGATTGCTCACTCAACAAATTAGATTGCTTAGTTAGCAATCATAATTTGCTCAATCAGAAAGTGGGTGAGGAATATGAACTAATTGATTTAATTAATTAATTCCTTTCTGGAGTTGAACGTGCAAATCAAGTTTGAATTTTACAAACAAAGTTGCATTAGTTTGATTCGATTTTTGATAATTGATTTGAATAGTTTGATTTAATTATTCAAATTTTGGAGGGAAAGTTTTGTAATCAAATTATTACGATTTAATAATATAATCAACTTAGAGGAATAAGGTGATTTAGCAACGTAATTAAATAATTGGCATTATTTAATCAATCAGGATGAAATAAAGTGGGATTAGGACTTCACTAGATAAATATAATTTATTTAATTGGTCACAATGATGAAAACGTGAATTAATTAAATAATGTTTTTTTATTTAATTAGTAGCAGAATTAGGGTTTTTAGGACTTTATTAAATAAATGAAATTTATGTAATTTGTTAGAAATAATGAAAAGTGAATTAATTAAATAATATTGTTTTATTCGATTAATAGAGAAATTTAGGGTTTTGGATGTTGTTTGATGTTGTGTGATGTTTCTGAGATGTTCTAGGATGTTACGAGATGATTTCAAGATGTTTTGAGACATTACGGGATGATTTCGAGATGTTGTAAGATGTTGCAAGATGATTCAAAGACATTGTAGGATGATTCTTCAAGATGATTTAGGATGATTTGAAGATGTTTCAGGATGATTCTGAGATGTTGTGGGATGTTGTTCGATGTTTTTCGATGTTGTTTAATTTTGTTTGATGATGAATTAATTAAACAATGTTAAATCACTTAATTAATAGACGAATATGAGTGCCAAATTGCTAGTTCACAAGCTAGGACATTTTTAGGTTTCTACATTTTTCCCCTCTTTGATACAAAGTACTTGTTGCTTTGTTTCAAAGAACATTGCCTTGGTATGCCACATGTGCAAGATTTTCCCCAGTATGCCCTAGAAAGGATAGCTTGGTGCCCCCTTAGGAAATTTGGTAAAAATTCTAGATAATGAACCAAATTTTCCAATAACCTAATGTGATGTGTTAAGTGTAAGGACTGATAGAAGAAATGTTGATAAGAGGAAAATGTTAATAAGAAGTGAAGAATAGTTGATGTTAGTCATTGAGTTGCTTTTTGCTTTTCTTGAAGGCTTCGTAGCTTGAACAATCATGTTTGATGTAGTTGTAAGAGAGGGGGACCGACCACATTTAAGGCCCTAGGTCAGAGAGATCCAAGAAAGAAAGGCTTTCCTAACTTACCTCACTCTAAAAGGATGTTTTGAAATAGGGGATGAGAATGATGAGGACTATGAGATCCTTTAATCACTCTCCAAACTTGAAATCTAATTTGGGGCTAAGCGAGCTGATTTTCGAGTTCAACAATGTACCTCAAGTAGCTCTCTGCCTAAGGATGAAAGCACGGTTATGGGACAAAAATGTGACGCACTAGTGTCTCTCAGGTGCGCTGGCGTCTGTATGAATAGAGGACCAAAATATAGTACGAACCGTCAGAAAACAAGTTGATGGCCTAGCTAGTGACTTCTAAAGGAACAAAACAAAATTATAAAGTAGGAAAGATACAAACAGATATGATAAAGTAAATATATGAGAGCTATGAATCGAAGAGGATCTCACCAAGATGCTAGTTTTCTAGCTAGCTCTAAAAATCACGTCCACCTACACATAAAAAGAGAGGAAATTTGTTCGGGTTGTATAGGGTTCTGCCTCAGTTGGAACCTCATTTTGGTGTTTCCACCTCCACAGACAGCCAGATAGCAACAAGAGAGAAAAAAAATTAAAGAAAGAAAGTACGCAAATAACACTACAAAATAGTAGATAGCTACTCAACCAAATCGTAAAGGAGAGGAGCGAAATGTTACCACCTCCACCAAGAGCTCACTAGCTAATGAAGGAGAAAGAAGGCTTGAACAATCACCATAGCCTCAATTGTGATGAAGGGAGGTGTTGCAAAACCTCAAGCCCATGTTGTGATGGCTTGCTTCACACTTGATTTACGGAGTTGAAAAAGTGTTGTTGCTGCAATGGAGTGTTGGAGTGCTACTTGAGGATGAAGAGAATGTTGGAGAGTACTTTAAAATTAGCCAAGAGATCTTGAAGAGATTTAGATTTCCTAGAGAGATGGAATGAATGAAGAAGGGATGAATTTGAAGGAGAAGAGGGAAGAATTTTTCATTTTTGGGGTTGGTTGGTTGAAGAGGGATGTTACGAATTGACCCCAATTGAAAGTGTAACACCTCTGCTAGCTTCAGACGTAGGAATCCATTAGGGATGTAAGCACACCGCGTGGACGTCTGCATGTCGTGCACGCATTCTTGATCAATATTCTTCTACTAACATAAAGGAAAAATTCCAAGTGGAAGGAAAGTAACCAACTGATGTAGAATTTCACCTTCAGACTTGGTTTTCTAAGGTGAGGATGTGTAAATCAGGAATTTGCGTGAGGGGTGAAAATTTTCTCCTATACATTTTGCCCCTTTTTAGCGAGCATAACTACTAGTGAGTGCTTCGATAAAGTAGATCAAAGAGTAGGTAGGGTTAGAAATGTATACTTGAACTGTCAAGGAAGTAGACCATGATCTGACGAGCTCGAAAGTGTAGGGCAGAACAAAGGATTCCATAACCCTTTAGAAATATGAAGCTACACAAGGTACACTGAAGGCCCTCAAATGAACGATGGAAATATCTTGCAAGATGAAAGTGCCTCACAGGCTTGCAGACCTACAAGAAGGTATCCCTCAAGATCTCTCACATGAAGGAAATCCAAAAAGCAAGCATCTCACAAGCCCGTAGACCTGCAAGGAGGCAACCCCCAAGATCTCTCACATGAAGGAAGCCCCATGAAGTATGCACATTATAGGCCCATATACCTACAAGAAGGTATCCCCCAAGATATCTCACATGAAGGAAACCCAGATGAAAGCACCTTATAGGCCCGTGGACCCACAAGGAAGCATCCTTTAAGATCTCTCCCAAGGAGAAAACCCAAAGGAAAGAGTTCCTTACAAATCTATAGACCTCCAAGGAGGCATCCCCCAAGATCTCTCGCATGGAGTAAACCCAAAGGAAACAGACTCCATAGATTCAAATTTGGAAAGTGGCTTAATAGGTGCACCTATAAAGCAACATGTCTACCCATAGATAAAGCATGTCAAGAACAAAGCTGCCATGCAGGCAGTCAAGCGGACAGTCGCGTAGACCGTCGATAAATTATGAAGCTTTCAAGGGGGTCCCTCAGGAGACCAGTGTAAAGAGAGGGTCCACTCAAGGGACGCGCTATTTGAAAGTGCAAGAAAAATTTCCCTTTTGAAATCAATTCACAATCAACGAATCCTTTTGAAATATGTTCACTTCATCAAGTAATTTGAAAGAACGAAAGTGCCCCCTCACAAGGGGAAGGTAAAGGCTACTTCCACCTCAGATGAAAGTTCTCAAGTTCTTTATTTATGAACCCATGATGAAGGAAACATGTTTTGTTAGGGGTCCAAGTCGAGAATGTGATTTTCAAAAAGGTTTGAAAATATTCTCAAGAAAAGATTCATTGGTAACGAATGCATTATCTAAAAATCAAGTGTTATAAAAAATATTTTGTCATGCATGGGAGGGACAACTCAAGCAAAGAAGAGAGAAGGATAAGAAAAGAGTGAAAGAGAAATAAACATAAACATAGGACATAGGGGTGATCTGATATTTTAGGGTTAGAATTACTGCTCATAAATATATATAAGTATAATAGTAGTATATAAATGAATTGTCATCAACCTCCTACTATATCAAACCATGTGAAGAATGAATGAGAAGATAAAGTAAAAATAAAATATTGGGTCAACATGGAAGGAGAGCCTAAATGCCCCCAATGCTTTGCATTGTCCCCAATTTTCTGAAAGTCAAACACAAATATGGAAGAATGATGGTACAAATAAAAGAATTTTTACGACACAAAAAAATCAGGCCTACCCAAGCACCAACAAGGGTGACAAGGGTCATTCAGGCACACATAGCACGATCACAAGGGAACACATCAAAATACACACACATCTATTCTAAAGATAAAGAAGGGGCCTCCCCATAACACTAATCAACTAAGAGGTCATCTGCTTCCCACTCTAAATCATCATAAGGAGAAGGAGGATGAGCCTGTAGTGGTGGAATGTTAAGGGTAGGGGCTTTTGAACCTCCCACAAAAGGGGCTAAGGAAGAAGCCCCCACAAGGTCTTTTCCACTAATCTCTTGTGGAGCTAGGGTCAACAACTTCACAAAAATCACTGACAAGACTAGAATTTCATCTAGAGAGTTAAAAATGCACGTTACTAGAGTGCCATGTTCTACCTCAATGGATGGAGAGGGTTGTGCTTGAGATTCACCACTTGGCTCATCAAGTGACTCAAGAGTGGTGAAAAAATCGAGGGAAGTTAGGACTAGTTTTGTTATTAGGATGGAACAATTCAGCATAGGATCACCCTTTAGAGAAGGTGGGCTCCTCTTATGCCCTCTATTGTTGTAAGGACCAACCTCTACCTTCTACTCTGTTGGGGGGTGTGAAATCCCTATAGATGAGGCGAAAGGTGTAGAGGAAGAGGAGAAGGAGAAAATCGCAACAGATACCACCGAAGTGTTCGACATATCTACGGGTTTCAAAAAAGGAGGGATGTATGGAAGGGACATCAACAAGGGTGGCTCAAGTGAAGGAGAAATGAACACCTACACCCTTTTAAGGTCAAGCACACTCACAATCGGAGTCGAGGGCAATATGGAGCTTGGTTGAATGAAAGAAGAGGGTAGGAGAGAGGAGGATTCAAAAGGAGGTCCTGAAATAGGAGCGATCATCTCCTCATCCTTTCTCTGCAAGGTGGCCTACTCATCCATGAGGGCCTTTCACCAATGCTTGCACTCACATGCAAGGCAGTTTCTGTGACTCTTCAAGCTAGAGTTTAGAAGCTACGAAGGGACAAAAGGCTCCTGCTCATCCATGGGAGTGTCTACTATAGTTTTTATCCAGCGGAGGGACATACTCCTGGATGGGAGTAGGAGGAGAAGGTTGAGAAATAGTGGGGGGAATCAGCTCTAATTCCTTGGCAGTGGGCCTCTTCCCATTTACTACCTTAAGAGTAGAAGCGGTAGGGGGCCACAGAGGCCAAGAAATAGAATATTCCCCACGGGGACCTTTCTTTCTATCATACAAGTAGTACCAAGTTTCGAGAGGTTTGGTAGGGAGATCTGATATCTAAGTCTTGGTTTTTCTCCAAGACGGTATCATCGGACTCAGAGGGTAGAAACTGAGCATATTCATCCATAACTCTTCTCTAGAAAGGGGGGTACGAGAGCTATCCCGAGAATGGGGTAGCTTCTATTTTCCCTTTCGAAAAGAGGAGGTGAATTGCTGTTGTGCTATTGGAAGGGTCAAATTTTTCTTTCCTTTTCCCTTGATTTTATACTTCACATAACTTTTGTAAAGTAGGTTCATCCTTGGAGGAAGCAGACCAACCGAGGTGAGCCAAAAGTGATCCAACAAATATCCCCCATAGGATACCAAAGGTTGATATCTAGTATCATGCATTATGTGTACATCACCTTCATGGGAGAACTTTAAACATTTGTGAATGATAGAGGCGATCTCATTCATGGAAGCTAGCTAGGGTATGCCTAACTTCACTCTGAACAAATCCGACTCTGGAATAACATCAAAAACTATATCTATGGTCCTAGGTAGGACGGATAGAGTTATCAAACCATAAGGTTTAAGAGAAAGGCCATCATGTGTACAGATGATGGACTTTGTTTCTTTGTACTCCTCTGTATGCAATGAATTAGGCCACAATGTTTCCTCTATAATTACATTCACTCAGCTTGTAGGGTCAACTAGGACTCTTGTCACAATGTTCCCATTAAGGGGAGTGGGAATGTAAAGGGGAGAGGGCTTATTGTTCAAGGGAATATCCTATGATGTGAATGTCACGTCCGATGAGTTAGTCACAGGCTACACAAAGGGAGTAATGGTAACCATGTTAACATACGCCTCAGGCTGAGTGATAGGATCAAAGGGATTGATAATCATGTTGGTAGAATGCGACGGAAATGGGTTTGTGTATATCTGCAACTCACTATTCACTTTCGCCATTGATTTGTTTGCATTTTATTTTCTTCCATCAAGATGGATAGTACCATCCTCAATGTGATCTTGTATCTCATGACGTAGGTGCATACAACATTTGGTATCATGTTCGTTAACTTGATGGTATTGGAAGAAGGTATTCAAATCGTACCAACTAGGGCAAGGTTCCTTGAGAGGCTTAGGGTTCTCCAAGGTTATGATCTTGTCCTTAAACAACCTTTATAGGATGGAAGAATAAGATTCTACCAACTTTGTGAACTTTCGGTTGGGTCTGAGGCCATTATCGTTCGTAGCAACTACTACATTCACAATAGCCTTACCTTTTCCAGAGATTGATACGATGGAACTTCCTTCTGAATGGGAGCACGAGGAGAATCCCCTGAACTGGACTACCATTTTTTGATATTCTCATAATGCTGCACACATATGCACAAAAGAAGAGTATTTCATGAGGGTGAACTTCTCTTGACAAGGCCTCTGTAAGTTCCCTATGAATACCTTTTGTATGTCTGAATCGGGCAAAGGGTCTAAGGTTTTTGAAAAGAGCACTTGGTATCGCACTATGAAATTAGTAATATTTTCATTATCCCCTTGTTTTCATTGAACAAGATCCAAAAAGGTCATATTTAGTCTGATGTTAGCTTGGAGTTGTCATAAGAATTGGTTCACAAGTTGATTAAATGATAAAATAGAGTTATCGGGCAAGGAATAGTACCACTCGAGTGTTCTATCCTTGAGAGATCGAGGGAATAGTTTTACCATCAATGCATCATGATGGAATAATTATGTACATATGGCATTAAAGGTAGACACATGTGTTTGTGGGTCCCCTTTTCTGCCATATTTTTTAAATTTGGGAATCTCCATTCCTTGCAGGAAAGGAGTACTTAAAATTTCTACCGACAGTGGGTTGTGTCAGAAGACAGGCTAAAGATAGGATGGGCAGAGGCTTGGGAGAGACTCACCAGCTGGCTTTGCATCTTTCCCATATTCTAAAGAAGGGTGTTCAGAATAGGGTCATTAGATGATATGGGACCAACAGAACCTCCTCCATAACCACCACCAGAGCCACCTCTGGAATCACCAATGTGGCCACTACCGAAACCACTGTTGAGGCCACCGCCACTGATAGGGCCTCCACTGGAGCCACCTCTGCTTTTGAAGCCACCACCATGGCCTCCACCATAACCACCTCCACTAGCCCCACTCCTACTACCGAATCCATCACCACTACAAAAGCTCCCACCACTCAACCCACCAAAACCTCCACCGCTAGAGGTGACAAGAGGGTTGAAACTAAAACCTAAGGGTATTTTTTTTTCTTTGATAGTTTAAGATCTCACGGTAGGGGGACACTGATCAAAGGGACCATGTCTACCATGTACATAGATGTGGGAGGCATCGACACTCCAAATTATCTCTCATGTTCTTTGAAAGTGGTTTCTTGTACAAGGTTAGCATTATTTGAAGGGGAACAAGCTTCTATCAAATTAGAGAGGCTAGCTAGGAGCTCTATACCTGTTTGATCTCTTCCCACCAATAAAGAAGTAAAGAAAATAAGTAAAGAAAGAAAGTATGCAAATAACACTACACAATATTAAGTAGCTACTCAACCAAATTGTAAAGGAGAGGAGCAAAATGTTACCACCTCCACCAAGAGCTCACTAGCCAATGGAGGAGAAAGAAGGCTTGAATAATCATCACAACCTCAACTATGATGAAGGGAAGTGTTGCAAAACCTCAAGACCACACTGCAATGGCTTGCTTCACACTTGCTTTATGAATTGGATGGAGTGTTGTTGCTGCAATGGAGTGTTGGAGTGTTGGTTGAGGATGAAGAGAATATTGGAGAGTGCTTAAAAATTTCCCAAGAGATCTTGAAGAGATTCAAATTTCCTAGAGAGATGGAATGAATGAAGAAGGGATGAATTTGAAGGAGAAGAGGGAAGAATATTCTATTTTCAGGCTCAATTGGTCGAAGAGGGACATTATGAATCAACCCCAATCAAAAGTGTAATGCCTCGGCCAGCTTCAGATGTAGGAATATGTTAGGGATGTAAGTGTTTTGCGTGGACATCTGCGTGTTGTGTGCGTGTCCTCGACAAATATTCTTCTACCAACAAAAAGTATAGATGCCAAGTCGAAGGAAAGTGACTAGCTAATGAGGAAATTTTCCTTCAGATTTGGTTTTCTAAGGTGAGGATGTGTGGAAAAGGGAATTTTCATGAGGGGTGCGAATTCGCTCCTATACAGTAGCAAAAATATACGATGCACCAGGGTATTAATGACAAAGGTGACTTCGTATCCATTGCATGGAATTTGACTCTATAGATAAGGAGTACTCTTGCTCATACCAAACATACAAAAACATTGTAGAATGTATGGGTGAGAAGCTTTAAAACATGTCGGACCAGTAATACAAGAGGTATTAAGAACCTAACATGCCACTGCTACATGAAATGCTTCAAAACAACTTCCACACATAGAAAAAAGCAAGTATTCATCATGGTAGTATAAAAAATATATCCAACAAAAAAAAAACTAAAATGATTATCAATTACCATCATTCCTTACTCTCTAAATCCTTATGGATATCCTCAAGAGATCTTGGGAATGATTCAATAATGTAAATTGAAAAGATAAGACTACAAAAAGATAAAAATAAAGTTGTTGTATCACTTGCTCTATCTATTATGGTACTATTATCCAATGTTGATCATGTTTATCATAGGAATGAATCCATTAAGACATATCTCTATATGTTGTTGGGAATTTTCAATAGATAGGTAGTTATACTTGGCTTTGTTTTTGCCTGTTTACGTTAAAATCCTTGTGATTGTTTTCTTGAAAGTTCTAGCTTTTGATGTTGCTTTGTTTGTTTTCTATTTTGTCAAAAGGTGAGTGTGTCGACCATTTATTATGGATGAACCTTTATTACAGATAGGTGATGGTGAAAATAGGATTTTTGAGCTTTTTCTTTTTCAAATGTTTTTGTTCTTTTTTGATGTTTAGCTGATGTTGTTTTTGTTGTGTTTTCAAGATATCTAAATGTTTTTTTTTTTGTTAATTGTCCAGGAGTTATGGTAAGGATTCAAGGAGCCTCAAATCATGTGGATTCATTTTGATATTTGGTACGTCTTGTAGGCATCAATTCCCTAGTATGTACCCTCTCTCTTCTCATTTTTGTCTTGTTACGTTCTCATATTGTGTGTACAAAGTTTCCTAGGTCAATAGTGAAGTTTTGATGATTTACCTTGTTTGGAAAATTTAACTGCATAAAAATTGAAAACCACCTACATCATTGCAAAGATCATGAAATTCTACCCCATTTTAAATAAAAGCACTAAAAAATACTTTTATATGACCAAGATATGGTTGTTTGAAGATAGGGTAAAAAAGTCCCGATTACTACTCAATATCAAAGTTTTGATGATTTCAAAGCATTTACATCATTTTCCTTGCATTTTCTAGGTAGGAAGCTCACCCTTGAACCTAAAACCCTTGCACTTGCTATAAAACCTTGCACTTGACTTAAAACCTTCCATCTGATTCATCCACTTGCTCTAAAAGCTCACCCTTGCTTGAAATCCTTGCATTTGATTATTGTTTTTCCTAAAACTTCACCCTTGACCAATAACCTCTCCCTTGACTGGAAACCTCACCCTTGTTTCCTCACCCTTGACCTAAAACCTCTCACTTGCCTAAAAACTTCACCCTTATTTCATGCAGTTGTCCTAAAACCACACCCTTGACATAAACTCTTGCATTTTCTTTTAGCATTTTCTCTAAAACCTTGCACTTGACTTAAACCCTTGAATTTGCAAGTAGCATTTGCTTGTTTTTCATCCTAAGTGTCTTTTTTCATAATTTTCATCTCGTTTCATGTTGTTTTATGTTTGAAAGTTCGCTATTGCCTTTATTTTATTTTTTTGACACTCAGTGTCATGATTTTTTGCCTATTTGTTGCACTTTTGACACAAAAGTTTCACTTTTTCTATTTTTTGAATTTTTTTGGATTTTTTATTTTGTATATGTTTTTGAATTTTTATTATTTTTTATTATTTTGGAATTTTACTCTTTTGCATGGGGTGTAAAATGTTGAAAAAATGGATTGATACTTCACTTTGTTTTTCCAGAGGATATGTTGTAGAAAAGCTTACTTGAACTAGTTGTGGGGTTTAAGAAACTATTGATCTCTTAGAATTTTTGAGTGAAGGAATAAACCATGTTAACGTCATCTTTGAAGGTTACCTCGGTAGTGCATTGGTGGTACACCTTGTTGTTGGGACGAACTGTTTCAAAAGTTACCCTGATAGTGTGTTGGTGGTATACCTTTTTGATGGGATAAATTGTTTCAAAGGTTACCTTGATAGTGCGTTGGTGGTATACCTTGTTGTTGCGATAAATTCCTAGATCATAACATGAGCTAGAAGACATAGATCAAGATTTTTTTCTGAAGCAAGATGCAAGCATTTTCCCCCAATGTCTAGAAATGTAGGTGATGGATTATCTTGTGATAGGATAACATGTTTGGATAGAGTATGCCATTTTGGACAATGCCTCATGGCTTAGATAATGTTAGATAGGATAGGATCAATGATAATGACCCATGTCAAGATGATTTTCATACACAAGTGTAAAGTGTTCACCAAACATTTGTCAAGATCAAGATAAGTTGGATTTTGAAAACAATGAATGTAGGTGATGGATTATCTTGCGATAGGATAACATGTTTGGATAGAGTATGCCCTTTTGGAAAATGCCTCATGGATTTGATAATTTTAGATAGGATAGGATCAATGATAGTGAACCATGTCAGGATGCTTTTCATACACAAGTGTAAAGTGTTCACCAAACATTTTTCAAGATCAAGATAAGTTGGATTTTGGAAAAAATGAATTGGATTTATCATGGATAAGTTGAGATGCTTCCACCTGAAGTGGTGCACGTAGATTCTCGATTCTACACATGATGCCTATTTGCTAGGTTTTCATCATGGTACTTGTCCAAAGTGCCACCATAGTGGTTTTCGCTAGAGGATGGTTTTTTTTCTTGACTTTTTCTCTCGATTTTTGATGTCACACAAGACGCCTATTTACCAGGTTTTCATCATGGCGACCATTTTTTTATCATGTTGAACCACCTGGTGGTGCTGATGTAGATGATGTTGGTGCTAATATGGTCATTTTTGTTGTCATGACATTCCAACGATATCCTACTTGGAGTATTTTTTTTGCTAGGATACAAGCATTTGAATGTAACCCTAGAAATTCTTGTCTTATTTGTCTATACTAGAGTTAACCTTACCTTGATGTGAACATCACAATAGAGTTCCCTTAGAGTCCTTATGATAAAGAGTTTCTACCAACACATGGATAATGTGAGATTTGGATATCCTAGATGGCGAAATGCATTAAGGGATATGTGATTCAGATGGATTAGTTGATAGTTTGGAATCTTTGACTCTCCAAACTTGGGATGATGAGCAATGATGGATGGATATGGAGATTTTATTAGGACCAACGTCTTGATATACCTTGTAGGTTGCTCTTGAAGCTTTCTTTTTCATTGTTGGACATTTTTTATGGATCAACTTCCCTTTCTGATTTTTCCCCATATTTTCTTTGACTAATGGAGTTTGATAGGGATGATTTTATTTCTTTTTCTTTTGTATCCATTTGAATTTTTCTTGTCCATTTTATTTTGTTGATTCTTTTTCTTCAAGGACTTTTTTCTTTCTTGGATGTATCTTTTTCTCTTGTTTTTGGTCCTAATTAGAGGGTGGAAATATGCGTGGATGGCGATTCCTGATATGGCTAGTTGTAGTGTTGGTAGTAATTTCATCATAAGGACTCTTCATTCTCTCTATGTTTATGTTTGCATTAGATAAGGTTGCCCCCGATATTATGGAGGTATCACTGATATGTTTAGATTCATTTGAATAACCAAGAGCTTGATATTTAGGATTTCCAATAATCTACATTGGCTCTAGGATACACTGTTCATGTAGGCCTAATCCTCTGCCCTATAATGCATCCGTTGAAAGATCTTATTTGCAATAGGACATTTTTTTCTTGGAAACAAGGTGCTAATCCTTCTCTTCTCCATTGTGGATCTTCAAAGGTGATAGATTCTTCATTGATAGGATCCTTCAGATGTGGGATAACTTCCTCATTGATATCTTTGGCCTGATCTTGTGAAATGTCAGATTTTAATGCTTCTTCAAGAGGTGTTTCTGATTTACTATCCAAAAAAAAGTATTCCTCATGATTCATTTTTTATATGCCTTCATAGGATGTTTTTGATTCATAACTTATGTATAAGTCCTCTTTTTGATCCCCTTCTGATATGTCTATACAAGATGTTTTTGATTCACAACTTATGTATAAGTCCTCTTCTTGATCCCTTTCTGATATTTTTCTGGATTCTGCTGTGTCTTGACCCTTTTTAGAGACGTTAAGAGTAGGAGAATCTTGTTCTTTGGTAATGATATCAAGAGTATGGTACTGTTGTCTTAGATGAAGATAATCTACATGTACATTAGGAGTAAGAATCTCATGGTTAGATGTATGTGTGCTCAGTATATAGATTTTTTCTTCTTTTGGAAAACATGGGATGTCTTGGAAGATATCTATCAAGTCATTATGGTATTTTGATGATAGGGATTCTTGATATTGACCTTGTGTGGTATCATATTTGATATGATTTGTATCACATTCTTCACATGGATCAATTTTAAAGAAAGGTTTTCTTGTAAAGGATCCTTGGATTTCCTCAAAATGTGGACATATGGGTGGTAGCTCTTTGTCTAGGTTTTCTGCATTGGGTATAAGCATTGGATCAAGAGTGTCTTCATCATAAATGTGTACTACCATGAGGTTGGATGATGTCAATATATCTTAGATTGGATCATTGCTAGAATTTGGTGATTGATTTGATCATGCTTGGGAATAATTTCCTGATTTATGTCATCTTGCTCACTAGATGATGTAGAGACATTGTCAATGTGATCGATGATAGATAACTCTTGATCATTGTTTTCAACCTTTGAGTTTGAGACATTTTACTCATTGTTATTAGTAGATGGACCTTGAATGTCATCCTTAATAGCTATTTTTCTTTGATTAATAAGGTCTTGGATGAGAATTTTTAGTGTAGCACATCTGTTCGTTTTGTGGCCCTTGATTTTGTGGAACTCACATCATTTGTGCTGATTATACCAAGGGAGTTTAAAGTTTGGCTCACCATAAATTGGAATATCTTTGATTTTGATAAGTTCTTGTTGTACTAGTTCATGCATGATTACCTCTAAAGTTTCTCCCAAAAGGGTGAATTTCCTTCCTAGTTGGTAATCTTTCCTCTATGGCTTTTCTCGATTGTTTTTCTCTTGATTTTGTGGAACTCCTTGATATTGTGTTTGAGGTGCATTTTGATATTGCACTTGAGGTACACCTTGGTGTTGCAGAACTTCTTGATACTATGATTGAGGTAAATTTTGATATTACACTTGCGGTACAACTTGGTGTTGCAAAACTTCTTGATATTGGGATATTGCAAGTGTTGTTGATGTGGATAATGAGGTATTTGTGGAATAATGTATGTTGGTTGTGGATATGTAATGTTGTACTCATGGCATTGGATATATGTTGGATTTTTATTTCGTTTAATTTCCTCAAGATCTCTCTCAATTTTATTTAGGGAGATTTGATGTTCTGGACTTATTCCTTGATGGTGATTTTGAAATCCTTGATGTTGTTGCCATACTTTATGTTGTGACCCTTGATAAGAGTGATTCGGATAATAAATTGATGTTGACATTTTTTGGGGATGTTATAGTTTCTCAATACCTTATTGTAAGGTCACTTGGTTTATATCCTCATGGGTCTCTTCCATCATTTACGGTTTTTGTCAGAGATCATGAAGTATGTATGTCTATTGCTACACAGGAGGTGGTAACACGGGTCTTTTGGCTACTATGTCTGCTTTCTCTTCCTCTTCATCTAAGATGATTGATGCGGTGAGAAACCGGTAGGGTGTTTCATTCTTCTCAAATATGAAGGTTCTCAAATTGCTTATGATGTCAGTTTGTTCACCTTCAATGTATGTGAGACTAGGTTGAAGGATCAGTGCTATATTGTTTGGTTGTTGAACTGGAGCAGTTGGTTGCCAAATGGTCATAAGGTGTAATGGTGTTTTGAGATGGTTGCTGTGAAGCTCAAGTCCCTAAGGTTTGAGTGTTGTTTTGGAATGGTGATACTTTTTGGAAATCAAAATGTTGAAGAAATAGGGTCAATATTTCACTTCCTTTCCTAGAGGATATGTTGTGGGAAAGCTTACTTGAACTATCTACAAGTTCCAAGTAACTATTGATATCATAGACATCTGAGTTAAGGAATGATCCCAATGGTTTATTTTATTTTTATTTATAATAAGTAGGATGGAAATAATGGATGAGGGACTATGTGACTTATCTAGTTTTCCAATTGTTTTGTTTGAACAATGATCCTATAAACGAATTTGTTTTTTTTTTTCCCAAGTTTTACCAGGATGAAGCAATAGTGATGGTTTTCAAGCAAAATGCACAAGACTATGAGAAAAAGTGGCCAAATTTATCAATTTTTCTCAACTTTCTTTGTGTTTGGAGTATGTCAAGTGATGAAACAACACTTGGACTAACTCAGCAAGCATGGAATTATGCGACCTTCATGTCTATATCTTAAGTTGTGAAATCACAACACCCAAGCCATAGTTCCCAAATGTTTACTTTGATTAGTGCAACCTAAAATAAAAGCCAAAATATTCAGAAACCTTTAAGGAAAAAATCCTTTCAAGGAGTACAAACAAAGGGATTATTTCACAAGTATACACTAAGTCAAAGGGTTTGTGATTTAACCATCATGTTCAATATTTGTTTGGATGTATTCTTTTTCTTTAAATCAAGCAAATAATTTGATGTCAAGATTATTTTGAATGTAATTGGAAATATTAATATAAACAAGCATTTACAACCCTAGTGGATAGAAACCATTCTTATAGGTAGGCCTGCCTCATGCCCCAAAGGGATGATTTTATATGCAAATTATGGCATGGGCCTATAGTCAGACTTGGCAAGTAACTTCTCAAAAGTAAATTCTAAAGCACCACTTTCAAAGAATATTTTTGGATAATAGGGTGGCTTCTAGAACAATTTGGCTCTTAGTCATAACTATGAACACATAAATCTAGCACTCACCCGATAGCCACTTAAGGATCTTTAACCATTCTCATTCCACTTAAAGCATTAGATTAGGGTAGTCTATTGTTAGCATGGATTGAAGCTACTTTCTTATGATTTTGAAACCTTTGATATAGCCCACCATTGGAAAGTAACTTCTTGGAAGTAAATTTCGATGCACCACTTTCAAAGAATGTTTTTGGATAATAGGGTGTCTTCTAAAATAATTTGTCTCTTAGTCATATCTATGAACATAGAAATTTGACACTCACCCACTGGCCACTTAAAGCTCTTTAACCGTTCCCATTCCACTTAAAGCGTGGGATTAGGTGTAATTTGTTATCAGCACAACTTGAAGTTACTTTCTTACGATTTTGTAAGCTTTGATATATCCCGCTAGTAAACATGTTTTGAGACCTTGCAATGAGTTCTCCAACGTGGGATGTGTCTCAAAGCAAGCCCCCTCTTTAAGATAAAATTTGAAAATAAAATGTGAAGCTCAAAAATATTTTTTCGCTCACCCAAGATCACCAAAAGGGGTGAGGGGAGAAGATAAAACACTTTAGCTTTCCAAACACTAAATGCACAACAAACACTTCATAACAAATTGACTCTTTTCAACCACCTCAAGTGGTCTTATTCCCAAAAATATGTGAATAACATAAACAAATTGTTCTTTTTAATTACACCAATATGAAGTATTCAGGATACCAGTAATTTAAGATAGCAATGGTGCAAGACAAAAGAAATAACTTGTTCATTTTTAAGCTCAAACTTGAGTGTTTCTAAGAAAATAATTTTTGGTCTTAACTTGGTCAACAAAAGGAAATTGTTTTTTTGTGTTTTTGTTCTTTTTATGTACCAAACTCAAAGTTCATAACTATGAAAACTTGAAAAAGAATTCATTTTTTAGAGCACTTTAATTGAAGTGTTTTGTTCTTTTTAAGCACCAAATGAGAGTTCCTAACTTAGAAAAACTTGAAATGGTTCATTTTTAAGAGCAACAAAATGACATTCATTTGTGTTGTTCTTTTTAAAGCACCAAATAAGAGTTCCTACCTTAAGAAAGCTTTAAAATTGGTTCAATTTTAAAAACATCAAAACAAAAGTGTGTGTTTGTGTTGTTCCTTTTAAAGCACTAAAATCAAATGTTCCTAACTTAAGAAAGCTTAAATTGGTTCAATTTTAACAACACCAAAAAAAAATGTGTGTTTGTGTCAAGTTCTTTTTAAAGCACTAAATTTAAATATTCCTAAGTTAATTAAAAGATGTTTGTAGGTCTGGAATCCTTTGACCGATCATCTTCCCTGCAAAAAAATGAGTTAAAGTATTTCAAATCCTACATAAAAAAATGTTACCACCTATTACACATTCAAAAACAAGCACATGTTATCAAAAACATCAATTGCAAAAGTACAGATTTTGTGCATTGGTCTATCAGAGCAACTACTCAGGATTTTTTGCAAAAGCACCCCTGTCAGAAACAAATGCTCAATTCTCAGAGAAAATGGTACCCCTGTTAGAACCAAATGAAAGGTTTTCAATGCAGATGCTCAGAAATTTTTACAAAAAGTGTAGTTCTCATGTCAGATACTCAGTTTTCAAAGTAGATGTGCGGTTTTCTTGAAAGGAAATTGCGATATTTTTCTAGGTAGTGCGTGAAACATTTTTCAAAAGCACTCCAAAACCCTACAAATTTAATTTAACTCATAAAAATGTTAGTCGTGAGGACCGTGGTCCCATCGGGCGTGCCAAAATGTGTGAGAGGGAAAACCATTAGATGTAAACAAGATTAATACAATGAACTAAGAATCTATCTAATTCAAAACACTTAATCTAAGATCTTATTCCATCACTCATGAAATGGGAAATCTAAGCTATTGAAAATACATAATGAAAATATAAGATTAACACAATGAATTCAAAGAAAAGAAGAGATTACCATCCCATGTCGGAGTGTGTTCGTGTGATGTTGCATTGTTCATATCACTATGAAGCCTCCATAGTTCGTGTGCAAAAGTTTGAAGAACGATGCCTTGGTTGGTTGATCAAAGAAATGGTTGAAGCTCTAACAATGGTGGTTGTGAATGTCAGAAATACTTTGTTGTACAAATGATGTTGATTCTCCGATCCTTTTTTGTGAGGAAAGAGGTTTGTTATATAGAAAATGAGATTTAAAATAGACGATCAATATCGTGTTGGAGAATATCCAAAGCAACAGTCAAAAAATGTTGAGAGGATTTAGACATGAGAAGATTGTGTAAAGTTGATTGCACAATTTGTGTGATTGAGGAATAGATTGGCTAGTCAAGATTTAGATTGATCAGTCAGGATTTTAGATGGATCAATTAGGATTTAGATGGCTTAGTTAGGAAATTGATGACTTAGTTAGGAAATTAGATTGCTCAGTTAGCAAATTAGATTGCTCAGTCGACAAATTAGATTGCTCAGTCGACAAATTAGATTGCTCAGTTAGCAATCGTAATTTTCTCAATTCGAAAGTGGGTGAGGAATATGATTTAATTGATTAATTAATTAATTCCTTTTTGGAGTTGAACGTGCAAATCAATTTTCACTTTTGCAAACAAAGTTGCATTACTTTGATTTGATTTTTAATAATTGATTTGAATAGTTTGATTTAATTATTCAAATTTTGGAGGGAAAGTGTTGTAATTAAATTATTATGATTTAATAATTAAATCAACTGAAAGGAATAAGGTGATTTAGTGACATAATTAAATAATTGGTGTTATTTAATCAATCAGGATGAAATAAAGTGGGATTAGGACTTCATTAAATAAACATAATTTATTAAATTAGTTGAAATGATGAAAACATGAATTAATTAAATAATGTTGTTTTATTTAATTAATAGAAAAATTAGGGCTTTTAGGACTTTATTAAATAAATGAAATTTATTTAATTTGTCAGAAATGATGAAAAAGTGAATTAATAGAGGAATTTAGGGTTTTGGATGTTGTTTGATGTTGTTTGATGTTTTTGAGATGTTTTGGGATATTGCAGGATGATTTTGAGGTGTTTCAAGACATTACGGGATAATTTTGAGATGTTGTGAGGTGATTCTGAGACGTTTCAAGATGATTTCGAGAAGTTGCGGGATGTTGCGAGATGATTCTAAGATGTTTTGGGATGATTTAGAGATGTTTCGGGATGATTCCCAGATGTTGCGAGATATTGTTTGATGTTGTTCAATGTTGTTTGATGATGAATTAATTAAACAATGTTAAATCACTTAATTAATAGACGAATATGAGTGCCAAAATGCTAGTTCACAAGCTAGGACATTTTTAGGTGTCTAAACTTTTATTTATATAAATGGGATAAGATTTGTTAAATAAAACATCACTTATTGACATTGTTAAAGGATAAAATGGTCTAATTAAGGATTTGAAAAAGTATTTTGTTTGACCAATTCCCTTATAAAACTATTTATTCATTACAAACCTACATATTTAGCATGGAGTATTCTCTTGGTAACTACTCAAGGTAGGAAATGGGAATTGGAGAAGGGGCATACATGGCATGTCCAATCAAGGATACATAGTATACTTTGGATTATTCTTGATCAAGGAACATAAATTTTATATAAATAATTATATCCTCTAGATATGTGGTCATAACTTGAAGACTTTACATCATATTCAATCAAGATAAGAGAAGATCCAAACTCTATGGAATATAAAGATACATAATTGAATTTTTGTAATACTAAAAATATTTATTAATAAATCTAATTATTTTTATGTAATTTTTTAGTGTATTTTTTCATTAATTCCTTATTTATTGGAATTTTATTATTATTTTAAACATTATAAAGCTATTTTAAATAGGTTAAAATAATAAATTTCATCTTCCCTATTAGGTTTCTACACTTTTTGAGAGATATCTCATATGCCTACATTTAGTCAAGTGCATCATTTTCATGATAAACTAACTTAAACATTCTTACAATTTTGTAAATTTTATTATGTGGCATTGATAGTGTCCATATGCTTAGCCCTCATGACACTCTACCAAGACAATCATACCCTCATGCTCTAGAAAATATTTACATAGAATTTGATTGAACCTATAATATAGTGTAATTCAAACTTATAATGTTCAATACTATCATAAAAAAATATGATGAACAATATTGTCGCACAACTCCATAGTTACTTTATATTTAAACATGTGTAAGTGTTATTGAATCCGCATTAATACTAGCACAAATACCACTATATATGAAAATATACATATAAACAATGCAAACACTCATAAGGAGAACACCATATTCTCCCATAAGCCAAGAGTGGTACTCACCTAGGGTAATATACTCTCCCAAGAAAATTCACAATATCTAACCACTCATAAGTAGAGTTGAATCAATTTCATCCAAGAAAAATAATATATTCATACTATGATAAAAGCACCTATAACCATTGAATATTTGCCATAATAATATGAAAACAGCCCATTCATTACTTAGGCTCATGAACTAGGGGAATATATAGATTAGATTCTAATGATATAATTTTAATTTTAAGGTTAATTTTCATTATTTATATTTATATTTTGATGTTTAATATATGTTGGTAATGTTTCAAATTTTTGGCCTCATTTTAACACCAAAAAAATTTAAACTTTTTGCATTAAATTGGCAAGCATTGTCATGTGTCAAACACCTTTTTTGAGTCACTCTTAGTTGTAAAATGATAGTTTTCCATGCCAATCATTGTATTCATCCATCCTTGAAATATCATATTTGATCTAGTTAATGTGGAAAGGTAGGCCAACTTGAAGAAGAATCATCCTTTATTTCAACCAAAAACCCTTTAAAATAATTATGTAGTACGAAAAATTATAAAAACACATATTTGGGAATCCGTAAGGGAATTAAATCGTTTAAGGAGGAAAATATTGAGGCCGTGTAATGCAATATGGATTTTTTTTAGATCAAAAATAATTTTTGTTTGAGAGATATTAAACTATCATTTTTTCAATTAGTTTGCAAAAATGGTTAAATCAAGAGTTTAGTAGATATTGAAGTATAATGATTTGGCAAGGAGTTTTATGATGTTGTAATTAATGATGTAGAAAGATTTCAAGAGAATTTATTATCAAAATTAAAATTTATGGTATTATTCTCCTTCATCATGTTTGTATATATGTTAGGAAAATTTATAAGATTTTCAAAAAGTGCAGTCAAGAAATTTTTTAATTTTTGAATCTATTGGTAGGTTCACAAGTTCAAAAATTTGTCAAAATCTTGACATTTCATTTTTTTGGCACTTTTCTAGTTCAAAAATTCATAAGATAATCTAAAATTATAGTATATGTTGAAGGCTTTAAAATATTTTGTCAACTTTTAATATTCAAAATATCATTATTGTTGATGAAATATTTGATTCAAAAGGTTTTAAAATCCCCAAATTTCCCTCGCATTCAGACATTCTCATGTATTTTATTAAATTTTGTCAAATCTTTATGGAGTAATAGGAAATTATGGAGTTCCTCCAAAAATTCACAATTCTTTGTTTACCTTTGATAATTCTTAATGATTCCCAAAACCTGACATTACTTATTCATTAGATTCTTAATAAATAAATTGATCTATGTCAACATTTAAATAGGAATCTAAAACTAATTAGATATTTCCAAGGTACTAGGAAGCTCCCCAAGCCTCAAAGCTTCTTAAAATATTCATTTGAATGGTTTCCAAATAGCTCCCAATCCTTGACATCTTTGTTCAACAAAATTTTCACTCCCTCCTTAGTTGTAGAAACACCATGAAATTAAAATGTAGAAGCATAGATAAGGAACATGATTCTTTTTGATACAAAACATAAAATAAATGCATCTCATGGAATGCCATAATAGCAATATATGTGCATGATGAATCTATTGAAAATATTTAAAAATTTCAAGAAAATGCAAATAACCTTTACAAATTTGAATCTCACAACCCTCAACAACATCCTACCTACTCATGTCAAAGAGTGAGTTCTTAGAACAAGTTATGGACATAAATCAAAGTATAATAGATTGGGATTTTTTCTATATGTTATGGTTTAAAATAGTTTAGTAGTAATGTATACAAAATTTTGAAGCATATAGAGGCAAACAAACTATTTTACCAAATGCCCCAAAGAGAGTTCATCTTGTGGAATAACATTATCACAAGATATGTATAGAGAGAATATTGTTAGGTACACAAAAGGATGAGATGTAGCACCCCTTTGTTTTTCTCATATGTTCAAACAATGTGTTTCTCTGATATGCTTATGTTTTCTAACAGTACCTTTACTTTGATAGACCATGATACTATGTTGTTATTTGATCGCTAACTTTGAAGCGATGCTGGTTTTTATATTATGATGTGAGAGTACACTATATGGAGGTTTATTGTTTATGACATGATTTCTTATTAGCATAGTTGTTTATTTGAGTTGATATTGTTATATGCTCATCTATATTTTATTAAAGTTTTAGATTCATCAGTTTGATGTGACATTGTATTGGTGAAGGGAACAGGATTGCATCACTCGCTTGCGAGTGCCCTGTGATTCCATGATTATCTCTTCACGGTGTGATTGATTATGATATATATACATGTTTGACATATGCTTTGATTGCAGGATTGCAGGTATAGGACATTGACTCCATCTAGATTCACAGGTTTAAACGTGTCCATTACCCAATGGTTAGTTGATTGAGAGATAGTAACTAGGTTCCCCTTGTCAAGCCACAACCCTAGTCACAGTGTGTTGTCAGTTTTAGTTGGTCATGTTTATTATCATGTTGTCCATTTTTGCCTTGTTGTTTATTTATGTTGCAAGGTATGTTTAAGGGAGATAAATTCTTTTACGTTTTTATGTGAGTATTTAAATAATCTTGATTTTTGTGTTAGAAGCTTTGTATTTAATTTAATTTATTTGGTAAAATGATTTATTCTTATGATTAAATTTATTTTATTAAGTAATTAAATTAATTAGATTTAATTTAAATTAGAAAATACTATGTGATTTTGGAATTATTTAAAGGCATAAATATCTAGAAAATATCTCGAGGGATTATCTAAGAATAGATTGAGAAGATATTTGATTTTTGACATGTGTTGGGAAAATTTTAATACGGTTGTTAGGAAAATTATTTCATAGAGAGAATATTTTCTTTAACAAAGAGAGGTAAGAGGCCACTTCACGGAAGAGGGGAAGATATTTTTGCAGAGGTTGTTAAAAATTAAAATTGGTTGTTGAAAAATTTGGGAAAGATAATCTCAGGAAAACTTTGGGCTCTGACTTTGTTTTGCTCTTTTTGGAAAAGTGATTATTTGGGGAAGAAGCTTGTTTTTTGGTTGGAAGAAGTGTTGGTTAATTGGAAGAAGCTCTACTTCAATCTACATTTCCTCGAGCGACTGGAATCGGGTTCCTTATTTGTTTTCTTTAATTTCAATTTGGAAAAGTTATTTGATTAATTTTTTGATTCAGGAAAAGATTTTTTGTACAGGATTAGAAGCTTTTGAATATTTGTTAAATTGAAAGAATGTCGTGTTTGGAAATTGTTGTAAAGGCTTGAGCTTCTGTAGAAATTACTTTATGTTTTTATTTGTTTTGAAATCAGAAAATTTGTTGGGAAAACTTTGAAAACCTCTATAGGAATAGTTTTAAAAAAAAAAAAAATTCCCAAAAGAAAATAGTAGAGGTTTAGGAAAATTTTCGTTGAAATGGATTTATCTCTTCCTGTGGAAATATTTGGTTGTACTGGAAAATTTCTTCTGTAGAACGTTATTATTTTTTTTCCAATTTATCTATTCGATTAGGGAAATTGAAAATCTCATGAAAACTTTCTGTAGAAAATTTGTGCAAACATTTTGTCTTCTAGAACAATTAATTGTCTAATTTATATGTATATGTATGTATATATATATATATATATATGAGTACATATGCATATATACATATATAAAAAATTTGTTCCTGGAAATTTTCGTATGATGAAAATTGTTTAATCGTAAGGAAACTTTTTAATGAAAATTTGTGTGGTCAGTGTTCGCATTGGGGGGGAGCACTAGGGATACCCCCATCCACCACCCCATGTAAGGGAGTCGGTGTTGTCTCCCCAAGGTCACGCCTAGATGGGAGTGGCAGACTATGTAGAGTATGCGAACTTCTTTAAATTCATCTGCACCTTTAATTCAATTCTCCTTTGTGGGTTTAAATGTGGTTTTTTTTTTTAGATTCTTTAAAATATAATATATATAACTATATATTTTGTGTTTGTATGAAAATTTGTAATTGATTAGAATGTATTTAAATATTATATATATTTATGTATATATAATTTGTTGAGCTTCTCTTTTGGTATTTGTCCTTGATGACAATATTGTGTTTCAGATTGGCATCTTTGTGGTTGATTATCAATTGCACAATTTATATTTTGTCTTCGACATTATGATGTTGGTTTTGATGGTACTGATCTCTTGAATCCATGTGCAGATTACAAGGAATCTTGTTTACAGGATAATGTTTCCATGTTCAAAGTTGTGTTTTTCTATTTAGCCTCATTCAGGTAATGCTTATAGTTAACTTAGCTTTTGGAATCATCAATGGAGTTGGTTTTTAATTTTAAGAAAACCCTATCAGGTTTCCTTAAACAATTGATATTATCATGGGTATTAGAATTTATTACATTTCAAAAGGAATTGAATATATCAGGCTTTATGACATGGTAAATGGCTTTGAATAAAGGTCGATAAATTGAATCTCACATTAGCATGAAATCGGGTCTTAATGTTTGATATTTCATTAGGCCTTAAGGTTGACAATAGGCATGAGGTATTGATTATTTAAAAGCCACTATGAAAGTGACATGTTTTTGAATTCTTGGTAACAATAATGGTTAAGGTAATCGGAATTTGTTTTAAGTGGTCATGAAAAATTATTAAAGACATAATTGTGTCGACATTCTTACTTGCTTGATTATTGAACATCGATTAAAGCTTACCATTGATGATGTTGGTCAATGATTTGTATGCATTACAAAGGTAATGAGATTATCGGCATGCATTGCATTGGCTTGTCCATGGAATTCAGAATGCATTATGAGTTTTCCACTTATGACTTTAGTCCTTTCGGACTTCAAACTTTATCAGCTCTTGGAAATGGGATTGATTGCTTTGCAAAGGAAAGATTAGGGAAATCATATTATTTTACACAAGCTTGAGGGTTTGGTACCCTAGCTTTGTCGCCTCCATAGATATTAGCTCTCTGCCATTACTCAGTCATTTTTTTGTCTTATTACTACTCATTGACAACTATGGAGCTCTTTGCAAGATACTTGCCATGGTTGGTGTCTTTGTCAGTTGCTTGTCTTTGGGTGAAGACTTGAACTTGGAAGAATTTTTGTTGTTTTGCTATTCTTCCGATTTGGTAAATTTTCTCCATGACAAATTCTCTATCATTCACATCAGAAATGTTGCATTTTAGTTTCTCATAATCTGAAATAGATACCCAAATATTTTATCATATCATTTTTTGGTCTTGCTTTTGGGGATGATGTTTTCGTTGGTGGGTAATCATGCTTTCTACAAAATACTTTAGTCTTTCTTTTGAAATCAGTGGTAGTTGTTCTTGGGTGCACTATAATGGGCTTTTCGGTTATATTTTTTGTTGCAGCAGTATTCGAGGGTATTTTTGTGCATGGTATATATTGTTTAATTCTTTTTCAGTTAGCATTACCTATGCAGGCTCCTTGTGTGGACAAGGTTTAGTCTTCTTTCTAAAAATGCATTTTCCTTTACCATTATGTCAAAAGAAATCCACCATGCTGAACATTTCTCTAAATCACTGCAATACCTAGCAACTTGATTCGACAGAAGTTGGATACATGAAAAATTACCTATGTTTTGTTTAAATGAAATGAGATAAGTTACTATGTAGTAATTTTCTTGAAATGAAAAATGAAGACATATTTGTACGAAGAAAAACAGAGAGTTAACAGTTTTAGAACTATGAGAAATGACTGTGAAGTATTGTGAGAAAATCACAGCTATTGTATAGTCTACAAAGGAAGACATGTTTTATTTTTTGAGAATAAAATTATGAAAGATAAGTTCAATATCTAGCTGTCTCAAGATGAGATAATGGTTGGAATTCTGAAATTTCATTTTTGAACTTTGAGAATTTTAGGTATTGTCTGCCAAGAGGCACTTGTGAGAAAAGAGAGAAACAGAGAGATCCTCTGTATCATTGTATTTCTTATTGAAAAATAGAAAAGGGGTTGGTGCTCCTTGAAATTGGTGTTTCAAAATGAGGGGTTGGTGTTCCTTGAGTTGGTGCTCAGAAATCAGCCTATAAGGCATTGTCAAAAGAGGTTTTCAATATAAGCCTAGAAAGGCAACAATTTAGGAGTGGTTTTTCTACCCCAAGAGGCTTTTCCACTCGGCATATCTTGTGTCACATTTCTTATCTATGTTTCATAGTTTCATTGTGTGAATGCCTTGTTATGCTAAGTTTCATTATCATACTTCTCATTATAGTTATATGTGATTGCATTCAATATATGGATGAGTTAATCATTGATAAATGAGAGAATAAATCTGTTGTGTTTCAGCTTATGTAAAATTTATTAAATCAGTTTATGACACTGATTCACCACCCCCCTCTTAGTGTCTTTTTCACTCCAACAATAATTATATATATATATAATTGTGTATATATAAATATATATATATATATATTTATTTATTTTAATGAATTATGTAAAAGGTGCATGCATATGCACAAATCAGGTAATTTTTAAAATGATATGTTTTAAAAAGAAGAAATTGATATTTTTATTTAAAATCAATTGAGAAATTTAAATTAACAGATAGATTTGATTTCCTCTGTGGTTTGTGAAAGAAATTTTATTAAGATAGTTTATTTGGGCAATATATTACTGTATTTCACTAAAGGGAAATTGGATTTAGGAAATCCTAATGGTAGATTTATTTCTTACTTAAATTGCCCCTTTTAAATGTGATTTCTTCTGTATATGTTGTTGGGGAAATTGGTTAGTTGTTATTTTGTAAGTCTTCCAGGTGTGGTATTATTATTTGGGGTTGTTGTGTTTTATGGGTTCAACCCTGTATTTCCCTTGGGTAGCACGTTTAGTTGTATTTAGTTAATCAGCCGATTATCATGAACGAGCATGTGATGCATTTTTATTTTGGATTGGGAATTATTATCTATATGTGTGCACTAGATTACTTGGGTTATGGATTAGATCCATTTGTTGTCTATAGGGGAGTGGCTCTCAATGGGGGATGACACACAAAGTGGTGCCTGGGTAACTCATCTGAGGGTTAGTTAATCCAATGAAATTGGAAATAAATGTATTAGGGGAAAGGGTAGTTTTTAACACTTAACAAGAATAATTGTGCCTCGCTCATGGGCTCAAGGGCTTATTTAGACTTGGGATGAGATGAGAAAGCCTAAAATGGAAAGATTGTTATCTTGTCCTTTTGAAAGATAATTGATTTCGCATTGAATTGCATGTGGGGCCGGGGTTGTGAGAGGATACCAGGGTAACCCAAGATGGGGGATGGGGCCTAGGAAGATTCGCCAGGGTAACCCATGCAGATTTGTGATGACACTCCTCCTATGTCAGCATTTTGTTTGGTTTAGTGATATGTTTGATTATTTTACTCTAGAAGCAATGTAACCATTATGTTAGTGTTATACTTGTATTTGATTAGTTTAGTCATGTGATAGCCTGTGTCTAGAGGTTGTTGTTTTTTCCTACGAAGCCTTGTTACTATCTCCTAGCATGGGGGGTGGGCCTTCGAGTACCACTTGGTTGGGTGGAACATGCACCTTTCACCATTGGGTTCCCTTCTTATGTTCATGATGGTGGGATCTTCCAAGTTGGAGAGCTCGTGTGTACCAGTTGTTATGCTCCATTCTTATGATTTATTATATCAGTTGGTTACTTTGTATATGTATCACTCCTCAATTGTATTCAAGGAGGATTCTTGTAATTGTAACATTATTGAATGATCTTCCTCATTTTGGAAATGAGTATTGTAAATATTATTTGGAATGAAAATAATGTATGGATCTTTTATGTACTTTTATCTTATGAGATGTATTTAATGCTTTGGATGTATGTTCTTTATTTCATGATGTATTACTTTACATGGTATGGATTAGCTTATGGTTTATGTTATGGGATTCAGTTGTAAGCATTGTTGTGTACCTCAGGGGATGTATGTGTTAGTGTAACACACTTTTCATGTTATTATTTACACTTTAAAAAAAACATTAGACTTCCATTGTAGTTTCATCTTCCTCTAGGGTTACATGGCAGGGCGTTACACATGGTATCAGAGCTAGGTTTAAACACTGCGTGCTCTGGGATAATGATGAACCCATTAAGTTGTGTACCTTATCTAATACCTTGGTGTTTTTGTGTAGGATCATGCCACCTAGATGACGTCGAGGTTGTGGCTGTGGAGGCATTTGCAGCGGTAGTCAACATGATTCACCTCCCCATGTTCCCCATGATTCTGATCGTGAGGAGCATCAGGCTTCCCAAAATGCTCTGGGAGGCAGAGATCAATATCAAGATCCACCAGGGATCAAGGGCACATAGTTGCACATATTTTTAGAGGAGACACTGGCTCGCCTTGGGCTGAGGCAAGGTGGAGATCAGGTTAATATTGGTGAGAGGGAGGTACCAGCACAGTCAAAGGCAATCATAGTCGCACACATGAGGGATTTTCTTAGAGCTCATCCACCCACCTTTGATGGTTTTGACAGTGGTCTTGAGGCTGAGACCTAGTTGATTGACCTAAATTGGTGTTTTTCCATCCACCCATATGGTAGAAACACCAAGTCTAGGTGTGCGATCATGCACTTGAGAGGTTTTGCTTCTACTTGGTGGAGGTTGGAGGAGCAGAAGCTTCAAATTGATATTAATTATGTTTTGTGGGATATATTTATTGAGAGGTTCAGAGCCTGATTCCTTTTTTATCATTGGTGGCAGCATCGTGGTGACGAGTTCCATGCCTTGTGAGAGATGGCTATGTTAGTGGAATAGTATGAGCATCATTTCTACGAGCTCAAGTAGTTCGTTGGCATTGGAGATGACGAGGGAATGCTTGTACAACACTTTGTCAGGGGCTTAAATGCCTAAATCAGTGGTGGTGTTTAGGTTTTCGAACCCAAGACCATGCAGATAGTGGTGGAGAAGGCTAGGTTGGTTGAAGAGAATTTAGCAATGGCATTGGGTGGTCATAATGGAGTGCAAATTGGCAGTGTTTCAGCTGCAAGGCCTAGTGCACGTAGTGGCCAGGCTTAGGGAGCTAGACCACCTAAGAATCTGTAGGTTCTTACTCAGAGTGGATAGTAGTAGAGTACACAGGGGAAGCATAAGAATTTCCAGCAAAGGCAGGGAGACAGGTTTCAGTCTGGTGGTGATAGGAACTGGAGGCGAAACAAACACCCCAACTTTGAGTAGTTGACACAGAGCACATAGTTCATCAATCGAGTGCACCTCCTAGAGGTAGAGGTTTTGGAAGGGGTATTGGATGTTATGCTTGTGTCCAACAGGGTCACATAGCCTGACTCTGTCCTAATAAGGGCACATCAGGGTACACTCAGAGGCCAGCAGCGTCAGAGCCGATTGTTGGTGATGTAGATAAAGGTCATCGAGTTTTTGTTGTAGTTGATAACCGCTAGGCTAAGCATTAGGGCACAATGGATGAGTCTTCTGGTATGTTACAAGTTAACCGAGTTACCATATTATTCAATTCAGGAGCATTAGACTCTTTCATTTCTTCTTCTGTCGTGGCGCGATGTAGACTGAGGGTAGTAAAGTAGGATGATAGGTGGTAGGTTGAATTGGGCTCTGGTGCAAAAGTTGCAGTGCACTCCCTAGTACCTGACTATAGATTGGAGATTGGGTCTTTCCACACTACAGTAGACCTCCAGATTATACCGTTGGGGTCATATGATATTTTCCTAGGGATGGATTGGCTTGAGACACATAGAGCCACCATTGATTGTCAACGTAAGTTGATTCAATGTGTTGATGCATCAAGTAGAGAGGTTGAGATAGTGGGAGTAAAGAGACCTATATCTTTGAGGATGATCTCAGCTATGCAGCTGAGAAGGTGTCTACATCAAGGATGTCGCTTGTTTGCTATGATAGTAGATGACTTGGATTTAGGAGATGGTGAGGAGAAGGTTTCTCTTGATAGTCACCCCATACTTCAAGAGTATGCAAATGTTTTTCTAGATGAGATTCTACGGATGCCACCTCAGCATGACATTGACTTTAAGATCGATATTATACCTATATTTGATCCCATTTCATGAGCTCCATACTGCATGACTACTCAGGAGCTTAAGGAACTCCGCTTATAGCTAGAGGAGTTGTTAGTGAAAGGTTTCATCTGTCCTAGTGTTTCTCCTTGGGGAGCACCAGTGATATTTGTGAAGAAGAAGGATGGTTCTCTTTGTTTGTGCATAGACTACCATCAGCTGAACAAAGTGAGGACTAGGAACCGTTATCCCTTACCTAAGATTGATGACTTGTTTGATCAGATCAAGGGTGCTATGGTCTTTTCGAAGATCGATCTTAAGTCAGGTACCATTAACTATGCATCTTTGACTCTAACATCCATAAGACGATGTTTCACACTCGTTACAGTCAGTACGAGTTTACTGTGGTACCATTCAAGTTGACGAATGCACCTTCTATGTTCATGAGTTTGATGAACGAAGTCTTTCACACGTATTTGGATAGATTCACACTTGTGTTCCTTGATGATATATTGATATATTCCAGGACAGTGGAGGAGCATGAGGATAATGTGAGGCGGGTGTTGTAGTGTTTGTGAGATAATCAGTTGTACGCCAACTTGTCCAAATGCGATTTATTTAAAACTAAGGTCATGTGATAACAGGAGAGAGTATTTCAGTGGATCCTAGGAAGATCCAAGCGATCATAGATTGGCCTGCACCCACTAATGTGGCAAATATACGTAGTTTCATGGTGATAGCAGGTTACTATAGGTTCTTTGTTCAACGATTCTCTAGGATAGGTCATCCTATCACTTCTCTTCAGAGGAAAGGGAAGAGGTTCGTTTGGTTAGAGCAGTGTGAGGCAACATTTCAGACCCTAAAGGAGAAGCTGACCAGTGGACCAATATTTGTGATACCTAATCCTACTGGGGATTTTGTTGTCTATACAGATGCATCTTTGGAGGGATTAGGAATAGTTTTGATGCAGGATGGTGGAATCATTGCATATGAATCACGAAATATCGAGGATCATAAGTTGAACTACCCCACGCATGATCTTGAGTTAGCAGCAGTTGTACATGCTTTGACGAGATCAAGGCATTTTCTATTGGGGAATAGTTTTGAGCTGCACAGTGATCATAGGATTCTACAGTATATCTTCACGCAGCCTAACCTTAATGCTAGGTAGAGGCGACAGATGGAGTTTCGTCATGAGTATGACTTTCAGGTGAAGTTCATCTAAGGGAAGGAGATTTTTTTTGCTGACACTCTCAACAGATAGAGACACGAGTTGTCTAAGTTGACTCTTGGTGTGGACTTGAGGAGATGGATTCTTTTTGCACTTCCTATAGATAGTTGGTATTAGGAGGTGAGTTCAGAGATCGAGGTAGGCAAGTCTCTTGAGGGTAGATACTCAGGTTACTCCCTTGAGTCAAATGGTTTTTTGAGGCACAAGGGATGCATTTATGTTCCATCTTCTAGTAATCTTAACACCTTAGTCATGATAGAGGCACATCAAGCACCCTATTCAGCTCATCCAGGAGTGAAGAAGATGCATGTCAATTTATGATAGTTATATTTTTGGGTAGGAATGAAGCGTGATATCGTTGAATTTTTGTCGAGGTTTTTGGAGTGGCAGTGGGTGAAAGATGAACGCCAACATCCGACGGGACTTCTACAACCACACTTGGTTCCAAAGTGGAAGTTGGATATAATCTCATTGGATTTCATTGCTGGGTTACCCAACTCTTCAAGATGGCACGATGCCATTATGGTGACAATGGATAGGTTGACAAAGTTAGAACACTTCTCGCCTATACGTTCATCCTATAATGCTTCATCTATAGCTAGAGTGTTCATGGGGGATATAGCTAGGTTGCACGACATTCCTCGTTAGATCATTTCTGATAGGGATCTTGTGTTTACCTCAGCTCTTTGGATGTCATTACAGCATGCTATGGGGATGCAGTTGAACTTTAGTTCAACATATCACCCTGAGATAGATAGATAGATCGAAAGGATCAACCAGATCCTTGAGGATATGTTGTGCATGTATGTGATGGACCAGTAGACATGATGGGAGGATTATCTCCATTTGGTGGAGTTTTCTTATAACAACATTTATCAGAGTTTGATTGGTATGCCTCCTTTCCAGGCATTGTATGGACGACCATGTTGGACTCCTTTGAGTTGGGATTGATTAAAGGATAGATTTTTATTGGGTCCTAAGATGCTCCGAGATATGAAACAGTAGGTTATTTGGATCAACGAGAATTTTTTTGCTACTCAAGATAGGAAAAAGAAGTATGCAGATGTGCATCAGGTGAAACGCCAGTTTGTTGTAGGAGACTGAGTCTTTTTGCGAGTGCATCCGCGAAAGAGTCTGATTTGTTATGGAAAGGGCTCTAAGCTCACACCTCACTTTGTCGGGCCATTTGAAATTCTTGAGAAGATTGTTCCAGTTGCTTATCGACTTGCTTTGTCACCCAATCTCTCGTGTATTCACGACATGTTTCATGTTTTAGTTCTCAGGCCTTATCACCCTGACATTTCTCATATCCTTGATTGGAATTCCTTACAGGTAGAGGATGGGTAGTTGGCTTTGGAGCTTGTGGCCGTCATGCAGCATACGAGACTCACCCTAAGGGGTCAAGATATTGAGCTGGTGAGGATCCAGTGGGATCCTATAGATGATACTTCTTCTACTTGGGAGGATGCGACTAGGATGAGGGAGCTCTATCCCTATTTGTTCACAGGATTCCAAGAGTAAGCCTAATATTAGGGGGGAGGATATATCACCCCTCCATTTTTCTCATATGTTCAGACAATGTGTTTCTCTGATATGCTTATGTTTTCTGACAGTACCTTTACTTTGATAGACCATGATACTATGTTGTTATTTGATCGCTAACTTTGGAGCGATGTTGGTTTTTATATTATGATGTGAGAGTACACTATATGGAGGTTTATTGTTTATGACATGCTTTCTGATTAGCATAGTTGTTTATTTGAGTTGATATTGTTATATGCTCATCTGTGTTTTATTATTTTTTAGATTTGCCAGTTTGATGTGACATTGTATTGGTGAAGGGAACAGGATTGCATCACTCGCTTGTGAGCACCCTACGATTTTTTGATTCTCTCTATACGGTGTGATTGATTATGATATGTATACATGTTAGACATATGCTTTGATTGCAGGATTGTAGGTACAGGACATCGACTCCACCTGGATTCACAAGTTTGAGTGTTTCCATTTCCCAACGGTTAGCTGATTGGGAGATAGTAACTAGGTTTCCCTTGTCAAGCCACAACCCTAGTCACAATGTGTCATCAATTTTAGTTGGTCATGTTTGCTATCATGTTGTCAATTTTTTCCTTGTTTATTTATGTTGCAAGGTATGTTTAAGGGAGATAAATGCTTTTAATTTTTTATGTGAGTATTTAATTAATCTTGATTCTTGTGTTAGAAGCTTTGTATTTAATTTAATTAATTAATTTAATTTATTTGGTAAAATGATATTATTCTTATGATTAAATTTATTTTATTAAGTAATTAAATTAATTAGATTTAATTTAAATTAGAAAATACTATGTGATTTGGAATTATTAAAAGGCATAAATATCTAGAAAATATCTAGAGGGATTGTCTAAGAATAGATTGAGAAGATATTTGATTTTTGACATGTGTTGGGAAAATTTTAATATGGTTGTTAGGAAAATTATTTCACGAAGAGAATATTTGCTTTAACAAAGAGAGGTAAGAGGCTACTTCACAAAAGAGGAGAAGATATTTTCGTAGAGGTTGTTAAAAATTAAAATTGGTTGTTGAATTTGGTTGTTGAAAATTTTGGGAAAGATAATCTTGGGAAAACTCTGGGCTTTGGCTTTGTTTTTCTCTTTCTGGAAAAGTGATTATTTGGGGAAGAAGCTTGTTTTTTGGTTGGAAGAAGCATTGGTTAATTGGAAGAAGCTCTAATTCAATCTACATTTCCTCAAGTGATTGGAATCAGGTTCCTTATTTGTTTTCTGTAATTTCAATTTGGAAAAGTTATTTGATTAATTTGTTGATTCAGGAAAATATTTCCTATACAAGATTAGAAGCTTTTGAATATTTTTTAAATTGAAAGAATGTCGTGTCTAGAAATTTTCGTAAAGGCTTGAGCTTATGTAGAAATTACTTTATGTTTTTATTTGTTTTGAAATCAGAAAATTTGTCAGGAAAACTTTGGAAACCTCTGTAGGAATAGTTTTTTTTTAAATAGAAATTCCCAAAAGAAAATAGTAGAGGTTTAGGAAAATTTCCATTTAAATGGATTTATATCTTCTTGTAGAAATCTTTGGTTGTATTTGAAAAGTTCTTCTGTAGAATGTTATTATTTTTCTTCCAATTTATCTATTCGATTAGGGAAATTGAAAATCTTGTGAAAATTTTTTGTAGAAAATTTGTGCAAACATTTTGTCTTCTAGAACAATTAATTGTTTAATTTTTATATATATTTTTGTATTTTTGTTAAATCCTCAGAAGAATTTTATTTTGAAAAAAAAAATTATTCCTGGAAATTTTCGTACGGCAGAAATGTTTTAATCACAAGGAAAAATTTTAATAAAAATTTATGTGGTCATTATTCGTGTTGGGAGGGGGGAGTGTAGGGGCTACCCCCAATCACTGGCCCATGTAAGGGAGCCGACGCTGGAGGCAACGCAAGGGCTATCTCCCCAAGGCCACACACAGATGGGAGTGGCAGACTGTGCAGAGTCTGGAGACTTCTTTAAATTCGTCTCCACCTTTAATTCAATTCGCCTTTGTGGGTTTAAATGTGGTTTTTTTTCTTAAGATTCTTTAAAATATAATATATATATTATATATATGTATGTATATATATATATGTATATATATAATATATATAACTATATATTTTGTGTTTGTATGAAAATTTGTAATTGATTAGAATGTATTTAAATATTATATATATATTATATATTTATGTGTATATAATTATACATATAATGTATATATATAATTGTGTATATATAAAAATATATATATATATATATATTTTAATGAATTCTCTAAAAGGTGCATGCATGCACAAACTAGGTAATTTTTAAAATGATATGTTTTAAAAAGAAGAAATTGATATTTTTATTTAAAAGTAATTGAGAAATTGAAATTAAGATATAGATTTGATTTCCTCTGTGGTCTGTGAAAGAAATTTTATTAAGAGAGTTTATTTGGGCAATATATTACTATATTTCACTGAAGGGAAATTCGATTTAGGAAATCCTAATGGTAGATTTATTTCCTGCTTAAATTACCCCTTTTAAATGTGATTTATTTTGTATATGTTGTTGGGGAAAGCCGGTTAGTTGTCATTTTGTAAGTCTTCCAGGTGTGGTATTATTATTTGAGGTTGTTGTGTTTTATGGTTTCAGCCCTGTATTTCCCTTGGGTAGTGTGTTTAGTTGTATTTAGTTAATCACCCGGTTAGCACGAATGGGGATGTGATGCCTTTTTTATTTTGGATTGGGAATTATTATCCATATGTGTGCACTAGATTACCCTTGGGTTATGGATTAGATCCATGTGTTATCTATAGGGGAGTGGCTCTCAATGGGGGCCGACAAACAAAGTGGTGCCTGGATAACTCATGTGAGGGTTAGTTAATCCATTGAAAATGGAAAAAAATGTATTAGGGGAAAGGGTAGCTTTTAACACTTAACAAGAATAATTGTGCCTCGCTCATGGGCTCAAGGGCTTATTTAGACTTGGGATGAGACGAGAAGGATTGGAATGAAAAGATCATTATCTGGTCCTTTTGAAAGATAATTGATTTCACATCGGATTGTATGTGGGGTCAGGGGTCATGAGAGGCTACCAAGGTAACCCAAGATGGGGGTCGGGGCCTAGGAAGATTCGCCAAGGTAACCCATACAGCTTTGTGATGACACTCCTCTTATGTCAATAGTTTGTTTGGTTCAATGATATGTTTGATTATTTTACTCTGGAAGCAATGTAACCATTATGTTAGTGTTGTACTTGTATTTGATTAGTTCAGTCATGTGATAGCCTGTGTCTAGAGGTTGTTGGTTTTTCCTACGAAGCTTTGTTACTATCTCCTAGCACGAGGGGTGGGCCTTCGAGTACCACTTGGTTGGTTGGAATGTGCACCTTTCACCATTGGGCTCCCTTATTTTGTTCATGATGGCGGGATCTTCTAGGTTGGAGAGCTCATGTGTACCAGCTGTTATGTTCCATTCTTATGATTTATTGTATCAATTGGTTACTTTGTATATGTATCACTCCTCAATTGTATTCGAGGAGGATTCTTGTAATTGTAACATTATTGAATGATCTTCCTCATTTTGGAAATGAGTGTTGTAAATATTATTTGGAATGAATGTAATCTACGGATCTTTTATGTACTTTTATCTTATGAGATGTATTTAATGCTTCGGATGTATATTCTTTATTTCATGATGTATTACTTTACATGTTATGGATTAGCTTATGGTTTATGTTATGGGATTCAGTTGTAAGCATTGTCACGTACCTTAGGGGATGTATGTGTTAGTGTAGCACATTTTGTATGTTATTATTTACACTTAAAAAAATTATTACACTTTCGTTGTAGTTACATCTTCCTCTAGGGTTACGTGGTGGGGCGTTACATGAGAAGGATTTTTGAGTTGGACTTCAAGAAATTTGTTCTAAAAGGATACACTAGAAGACTATCAAGATTGGAAATCAACATTTGAGATTTGTAACTCACTTAGAAAGAAATTCAAAGGGAAAATAGTCTGGTTAGAAAAAAAAATTGTATTCATCATTTATCTCAACTTGGAGCTCCTACACATCAAGTAAAGTATTTTTGTAGAAGAACTATATCCTTTATTTCAATAAAAAAATCCTTCAAAGTAGTTGTGAAGTGTGGTAAATTATGAAAATAATTAAATTTGTAAATTTGTAAGGGTTGGAATGAAATAATTTAATAGGGAAATTTTTGAGGATATTTAATGCAATATGGTTTTTCATATCAAAACTCCTTTACATTTAAGAGATTAAAATATTAAATTTTCACCAAAGAATTTTGTGGAAACAATTAAATTGAGAGTTTCATAGAAACTTAAGTGCAATGATTTAACCAAGATTTTTATGATATTATAACTAATGATGTGGAAAGTTTTGAAGGGAATTTATTTTCACATTCAAAGGTTATGGAATTATTCTCCTTCATCATGTCTACATACTTGCACATGTACATATCCTTATAAAGGCATCTATATTTAAGTGTATTTTTTATAGGCCAACATTATTAAGAATCCTAGTTATAAAAAATAAACACACTTAAAGAATAAATATACACAAAATACATATGAAATATATGTCTGCTATGCCATAATACTCTAGTAAAATAGTTAAAAGGCACTATATTTTTGGATGAGAGATATATTTATAAATACATACTCCAAATAATAAATTGGGGAGAGGAAGTATGGTAGCGACTTGAATGTTAAAAATAGGACATTATCTAATGGTAAAGGATAACAAAAGAAATGGGCATTGGAAATAGGCTAATGAACACAAGGTATATATGGTAGATACTTATGAAATAGTCAATACGAGGTCAATGATAAAGGTGTTAGTTATTATAAAGAATAATTGGGACTAATGGATTTGAGGTTGTCACCCTAGATATAAGCAATTGCCACCCTAAGTAATAAGGAAATTGGAAACCGATGTTTTCATCAATTTTTATAAGGTGACAAAATAGATAGATAAAATTATAATCCAAGCCCAAATTCATGGTAAGACTAATTGAAAAAACTATAAATCATAACAAATGACTAAGGAAAAGTTGAAACCAAAGGAAAATGGAATGGACATTATTAGGACCACATCGAGCTATGTGGATGGAATCAGTTCTAATAGTGGTATAACTGTGGTTACTAAATATGGATTCTCATCCTTTTTGTCATCATAATGATATGTTATGCAATCAAAAGTATGGAGGAAAAATTAAATATAAAGGGAAAAAAAGGAAAATAGTGAATAAATTAGAAAACACAAGGAAAATATAAATAAGAAAAATGTTAGGAAAAATGGTGTCTCAACCTTGCAATTGTAACAACTTAATATATTTCACATAGGGGGTTGCAAAGGGGCTACCCCCCTTGTGAGGTTCAGGGAATAATCCCCCCGATGGGAGTTCAAAGGAAATGCCTCTAAAAGCCACATTTTATGTATATCTTATTATTATAAATCTAACTGTAGATATTTTGTTGGCTTGTCTTTCCCTAGAAGATAACCCCATTTTATGAGGGAATTGTATTGTGGCACAGTGATGTATTATGAGATTTTGATACCTATTGTGTTACCTCTAGATCTTTGTTGGTGATACTCTTATGAGAAGATTTATCTACAAGTATATTGTAATATTTGTGATTTCTAAATAATATATTAGGAAAATTTTGGGGTGTGGGGTTTTTCTACCAAAATGGTTTTCCCCTAGTATTTTATTGCATTGTGGTTGTATGATATTTATTTTTATTTTTGTGTAAGTTTTTGTAACTATTGTAAATATTTGTAAATTTTTCCATTACCCTCCTTTCAAGATTACTATAGGAAGTTGTTCCACTACCTTAGATTCCTTACAAAAAATAGTAATCAAGATAAAGGAAAAAAGAAATATAGCCATGAGGAAATGTGATAAGGTGATAGGGAAATAAATAAATTTAATACAAGTGAATGATTGAAATAAGAAAAAAGGAATAGAGGATTACAAATAATAAGGTGATTGAAAATGGAAAATAAAAGGAAGAAACTGTTGAAAATGGGAAAAAAGGAAGGAATGAAAATAGAGAAAAGGATAAAAGGGAAAGTCCTAAAGTGTATAGTAAAGATGGAAAATAGATAAATGAATTCCAATAGTGTGGTTATAGGCTTATGCAACAAGTAGAATATGAGGTTTACTATTTTTTATCTTTAGTATACATATTTCCTTGTCAATGTAGAAAGATGTTTAATATTGTAGGGCGTGCGGAAGGGAGAATAAGTGTAGGTGTCTTGTTATGAGTTGTATTGAGATTTTTGATTTTGACCTTAGATTATAAGGGAGGGTGAGAAAGATAAACATGTAAGAATTGTGAAATAAAAACTTAGGTAAATGAATGTGCTAGTTCATATGTTCTCACAATCATGGACATAGAAGAAAATGAATAGAAGGAATCTTAATCTCAACATTAATCCTAGAATAACTTGAGGTAGATCAGATTTTTGAACACAAAGATGTGCTAAAAATGGGGAGTGAATCAACATATATTAAAACTTATTTACTTTCATTTGCAGATTAACAAGTCATCACATTAACCGAAAGGAACAAAAGAGAACACATGCATCAAATAGAGACACCAAGATTTTACATGGAAAACACAATGAGGGAAAACCACAGTGAGGATTAACTCACATTATATGTAGCTCACTACTAACAATAAATTACAATGTTTGAGGCTCACTGCCTATGGACTTGTAGATAAGGTAAAATATCTTAGAGCAAGATACAATGGACCTGATGAGACTCATTGTCTCAGAGTAGGATATGATGGAACCCCTTAGAAAATTTATTGGTTCCACCCTAAAAGTTGTGCAAATTCTTGCTTTGTCCCTTGTTTATGATTTTAGGTCATATTATAATCACTATGATAAGGTTTTATATCCATAAAACTTCCCAAAATTGGTCTGTTAATCAAAAAACCCTTGGTCATTTTAAAATTACACTGAATTTTTTTCCTAGTACCCGATCACTTAAGTTGCCACTTATGAAATTAAAGGTCATTGTTTTTACCAACCCCTGATCTTAGGTTTGTTGGTTGCCATAGTTCTTCTTAATATTAATTTTGTTGTGATCAAAGGCTTGATTTTAATGACTTCAAACCTTAGCCTTTGTTATTATGGGTCAATATCTCATTTGCCTAGAGATGGCCCCCTTTTATGATTAAATTTTGTGGCATGTGCAAAAATGAAGCTTCATGTTGGTCGTCTGATTGTGGAAATTAATCCCAATCATTCCCTGTATGCCTGTGCTAGTTTGTTTCTTCTTATTTTTTCACATGGGCTGGCGGGCTTCGACCACATGTTTGGTATGCTGGTAGGCCCGGTCTCCTTGGTGAATATGATTGGTGTTTTTCAAAAGAAGATTAATGACTGTGGGATTGAAAATGTGGCCATATCTTTACCAATCCCCACATTCCCATATTGATTTATTTTATGTTATTTTAAAGACACGGACTAGCAGTCGATGACCACGTGGTCATGCTTGATGGTGGGACCAGTATCTACTAAGCAATAGTCGATGATAATTGAAGGATAATCAATGATGGATGTCATGGCATGTGTTCTCATCAAATTTGTTCCCCGCTCACCCATGGTCACATGGGTTAATAGGCGGGGTCACACCTGTCATTTTGTGGGACCCGGTAGGTTTTGAAGACGAAGGTTTGTTTCATAGGGGATGAAATCGACGGTCGATGGCAAGTGACGTGGTCCAATCCTAACCACTCCTTGTTATCCTATGAGGGCCCCTCCCATGAACTATATCCTCCAACGGGCAAGCTGGCAAGTGCCATGTAGAATTTCTAAAAGGCTTTGATGGGCTCTAATAAAGATAGAATACTTCTAAATTTGGCTGAGAGGATACTATTTCTGAACAATGCTATTTTCAACTTTGTTCTTTAAGGCGCATGCTTGAGATTTCAGTCATCGGTCCTAATAGCTAATGATATGTGTGGGAAAGGTGAAAACAAAGCATGGCAACATACAAACCAATATTTTGAGATCAGATCGGGATCAATCCCTATTGTTTTGATAAGATGAAATAAAAGTGAAATAATTCCTATGGGTGAGCAGGTAATTATAGCAAGAATAGTTTTAATTGATGCTATGTACAAAGTAGATTTTTATCTACTCAGAGTTTTTCTAATTTAAAGGAGCATTAAACGCACAATTAAAACTTAATTATAAGTGGATGTATAGTAATCTATATTTTGATCTATCTTTTAAAACATAATCAACGATTAAGATTAAAAGGATCAAGGAATACTGTTGTCAACTCGCGTACACAAGCTTTCTTTGAAGAATTGATGGTTGACACACTTGCATGGATCATTATAAGAAGGACTGATAGCCATATTTCTCATTCAGAAATTAATGATTGAGTTTGAGTCTAAGAGAAAAATTGGTAGGCGTCTTCTAGTTCTTATCACTAAGAGGATGAGTAAGTCTGCAGAGTCTATTAGGCCAGTCTGAAGATCTGAGAGATTGAGTTTGCCCGAGTCTTAGAAGAATGCCCCTGAGGATGAGTTTGATACATAGGGAGCTCCTGATAAACCAAATAATAGATGTGAACGCATGAAATTGAAGAAGTATGGTGTTAGGAGTAGCTACCACCTGAGGAACTGAACTGTTTCAAAAGAATTGGTTAAGTTCAAAGGGAAAATACTGGTAGAATATGAAAAGAGGGCAAAGAAAAAGTGCAAGTATCATAAGGCTTATCTAGGAGAAACTGATTCTCCTAGTGAGGTTTCTGATAGCCCTTCAGATAATGAGGGTGACACTAACCCAAAGGGTGATTATTATCCCCTCTCCCTAGTACCATCTAATGATTCTGACAAGGTGGTAGTGACAGCTCTTCTAGTTCCACCATGAGAAAGACACAAACTAGTATCCTCTGAGGCTAATGACTCAGAGTGATGACCCTACCCCACTTTTGTTTTTGATGACACCATGGCCCTTTTGTCAGGATTTTCCTATTCAACATTCATGTGATTTATTTTTTCTAGTGTTGATGTGGAAATTTTTTAGGTTGGTGTATAGGAGAAGTACCAGACTTCCTAGTGTTGGGTTGTATGCAGGTTTTGGCTGGGGCTGCTAGTGGAGAATCTTCTTTGGTCGAAAAGGATGGGAATTTCATGATGCTACAACAAACTTTGCCTTTTGAGGAGCCGACATGTCCTTATGCAAGGGATGTGGAATGTGGTCTTTTACTCTTCCATTTTCCACAATGATTACATGTAACTAACTTTGGACGTCTCAAATTCTAGTGCAAGTGATCTTGAAATGAAGTGAAATGTAAATGTAATTGAGCCTGATGCTTGTTGCTCCCTTATTTTATAAAAGGGATGTTTGGGCTAATTACAGTGGTCAGACTTTTAATTCTCAATAGGGTTTTAGGTGAATGCTAAGCTTACGAAAGAAATTTTGAATAGAATATGGATAAATAGGCCAGTAGATTGTCTTGGGTATGAAATCATGTATGTAGCAATCTTAAATCAATTTTATATAAACTACTGATATCGAAACAAATCTTAGTCTGGAAACAAATACTCTCCTATGTATATTTCTCACAAGTTATGAATGAAAATACTAATGGTGTTATCATTTATCTTCAAATGGTTCCATTTGAATGTATGATTTTGTTCTCATCTTTAACTCAAAGAGTTGATTAAAATGCTTGAAGAGGGTATAGAATTTGTAAGGAATTACTTAGGATTGGTAAGGAGTGAGTGTTTTTTTAGGCATTATGAGTTTTCATAAATGCAAAGCAGTATGAAAATAGTCCACCTATCTCTAAAATTGAGTAGTTCATGTATTATAGATTCTTACATATTTGACTTTGTTGCTCCAATCGATGAGACACTAGCCAGTTTGTTAGAAAATCTCTCATAAAGGAGTAAATAGCACACCTAACCATGAACTTAAAATAAGAACAATATTCATTTAAAATCCTTTTTCAAGAATTGTGTGGGTTGGGAATATCTTTGATTCGTGGCAAGTAAGTAGTCATTCACTTAAAGGATCTACTAAATCTTCAGTGAGATGGGCTTTATTTGCATTAACTTGGAATCAATCTGTGTATAAATATGTTATTGATTGTATACATTTCATGAAGACATATTTGGGATCACCCTCCCTAGTTTAACAAATCCAGAAGTGAAGGAGTAAGGATCAAAAAATCCTAGGCTCGTTGTGTTGGCCACTAACCTTACAGTTTCTTCACTATAAGATCTAGAAACTCTTTAGAGAATTGTTGGGTTCTGGTGGAAAAATCACCAACAGAAATGGCGACTCTATTGGGGAAAAATTTGAATCTCCAATTGCAGATTGTGAATCATAGAGTCAAGAATTTGGTGAATCTAAACATTTGGTTCAGATATTGAGAAGTTTAGAGACCTGGAATTGGTATTGTTGCAGAAATTTTAAATAGATTTATCTGTGACTTTGTTGTGGGAGAATACCCTGAAGGACATTCATCTTTGAAGAGCTTCATATTGCTTGAAGTTCAGTCCTCTGTGAAGAGAGTTGGCGACTCTATCAAACAAACCTGATGAAGATGTGAAAAATGTTTCAGATCTACAAAGATTTCCAGTCAGGAAGAAGAAATTGCAGCAACTACAACATTCCCAGGTATTTTTTATTTGTTGGTTTTCAAGAAGGATAAATCTATATATGAAAACCATGTTTGAAATTCATGACAAAATTTTGGTTCCCTATGGAGTGATTAAGCACTAAGAAATGGAATAGTAGTAATAGGCTTGCATATTTATGTATTACTGTTAGGAAAAATTTGAGTGCGGAACAAATTTTCCTAATGTCAAAACTGAGAGGAGAATAGAGATATGTCTTTAAATTTTATAATTCCAGATCATTAAGATGCACATAAAAGAAATAACAGAATGGAGAAATAAACTCAAACACAATTGACACCTGATTTATGTGGGAAAACCCTTATGGGAAAAAAAACCACCACACCAAAGAAAATCACTTGTATTACAGTAAATGAATTTACATACAAATTCTAGACTCTCCTTTTAGATAACAATATTATAGTAGCAATATTTCTCAGATCAGCCTCACATAGAAGAAAATTGTTACAATTCTCTCATATCAGCATACAATGATACTCACAAAACAAACCATTCAATCATCTTACCAACTCGCTGTAATGATCACATATGTTGCAATGTATAGCAACAATCGAAAAAGAATTCATTCTCTATATTGTCGTTTCAGTTCAACTTCCTCAGTTTAACAACTGTCGAACTTCCCAATTATTCAAACTATCTCCTTCCAAGTCAACAACAAACTCCAATTAATGACTTACACCTCATCAAGTTAGCACTCTCCATCTTGCACCACGCTACTGCTGCATTGTTTGGAGGCACTCATAGTATTGTGGTATACACCATGCTACCACACCCCATTGCAAAGACACTCATGGTATGGCGGTGTCCACTTCTCTACTGCTGAACAGCTGAGAGGTTCTCACGGTATGGCGGTAGCCACTCAACCACCAGGCATTTTGAAGTTACCCATAGTATGGTGGTAACTGCTATACCGCTCCACATTCTACAAGCCCCTGTAGTATGGTGGTAACTACTCTACCACAAACCGTTATGTTAGCTCCTACCGTATAGAGGTAACCGCTCTACTGTGACATATCCTGAAGACCCCCGTAGTATGGCAATAACACATCACACTACCGCTCGATAGGTGAGAGGCTCCCACGGTATAGCGGTAACCACTCTAATGCTAGACATCCATTAAGCTCCTACAGTATGGTGGTAACCATGCCACCGTAGCCTAGAGAAAATATGCATGTGGTATGGCAGTATCCACCGCACTATCGCTACATAGATAAGTCGTGCCCACGGTATGGTGGTAATTGCACCACAACAAACCAGTGTAGAGACACTCGTGGTATGGCGGTAAAGGCACAATCAGAACTCTTATGAAGTCCTTGTTTCTTGGTGATAGAACTAGGGTCTCTTCCAGTGAGTTTGAGGCACATAATCTCAACAATCTCCCACTTGACGAAGAACTCACTGAACCCCATTCAATACCTGAAGTCATCGAATATTCTAGACCCCAAGGCCCATCAAATTTTCACACCATCTGAACGTGTCCATGCTCACTGGCTTTGTCAAAGCATCAACAACATTCCTCAAAGTATCCACCTTTTTCAAACAGACCTTTCCATCCTCCACCATATCTCATACAAAATGGTACTACACATCAATATGTTTCATCTTGGCATGGAAAGTAGGATTTTTTGCTAGACAAATGGCACTCTAACTGTCACAACTGATAACAATTTTCCCTTCATCAAAACCAATATCAAAACACAATATTCTAAGCCAAATGGCTTCCTTACAGGAATGAGTTGCTTCCATGTACTCAGCCTCTATAGTAGATAAAGTGACTACATCCTGTCGCTTTCTCATCCAACTAATTGCACCACCATTCATCATGAAACAATATCCACTGGTGGATCTTCTGTTGTCAATGTCCCCTTCCCATTCAGAATCCACATATCCACGAATGTTGAGAGTCCTCTATGACCCAACCAAATTTCCATGGTAACACAGAGCATATTCTAAAGTGCCCCTCAAATATCTAAACACTCTTTTCACAGCATCCCAATGTGTCCTTCCTGGATTCACCATAAATCGGCTAAGAACTCCCACTACTTGGGCAATGTCTAGCCTTGTACATACCATTGCATACATTAAACTGCCAACTACACTAGCATAATGCACTCTGGTCATGTCCTTCATCTTAGTAGGAGATTTTTGACAATCCTCAACATATAGCTTTGTTCCCTACAAAACTAAAACAACTACCTGCTTGCAATCATTCATTCCAAATCTCTCCAGAACAGTGTTAATATACTTACTTTGACTAAGCCAAAGTTTTTTGCTCTTTCTATCCTTGGTTATTTCCATCCCTAGAATGTACCTAGCTGCACCAAGATCTTTCATTTAAAACTTTGCAAACAATTGAGACTTTAGATTAGAAATCATTAGCTTACTATTTCCTATAAACAACATATCATCCACATAAAGGGAAACAATAAGAACCCGATCATTTTCAGTCTTGTAGTACAAACAATGATATAATTTTGATCTTACAAATCCAAATGACAAAAAAAATGTGTCAAATTTATGGTACCACATTCTAGGTGATTGTTTCAAACCATACAAAGATTTTTTCAACTTGCAAACTAGATTTTCTTTACCTTTTCTCATAGAGTGCTCAAGCTAGGACTTATAAATTTCTTCTTCAAGATCACCATGAATAAACGTTGTCTTCACATCCATCTGCTCAATCTCCAAATCATATGTTGTTGCAAGTGACAAAATAAATCTGATAGATGTCAGCTTTGCTACTGGAGAAAAAATTTCCCCATAATCAATTCCCTCTACCTGGGAATAACCCTTCGCAACCAATCTTGCTTTATACTTTTTAACACTGCCATCCAGACCAATTTTCTTTTTAAACACCCATTTGCAGCCCACAGGCTTTCTACCTTCGGGCAATGGAACTGGATCCCAAGTATCATTTTTCCTTAATCATGCCATTTCTTCATTCATGGCTTCCAACCAGGAATCTGAATCAGACATTTTAGTTGCCTCTTTTATAGTCCTAGGCTCATTTGTGTTAGTAATCAAATCATAGGCACAACTAGACTCTAACATAGAGAATCCATGCCTATGTGGTTACTTCTTCTCACATGTAGACCTCCTCATAGGCTGAGGCTAAGGTTGTGATTTGTCTTCTTGTTTAGAACTCTCAGAGCTGCTCGAACTCTCCTAAGATTCAAGTACACTTTCAATGTGTTGTTCCTCTTTTTTTGGAGTTAGAGGTATCTCAACAACATCATTTTTCTCTTCTTTTTCTTTCATCTCTGATTGCAAATCCACTGAAGAAGGTTTCAATTCCCAGAAGATTACACTTTTGTTGTACAATACCTTCTTAGTCACAGGATTCCAAAGCTTGTATCCTTTCACACCAAGTCCATACCCAATGAATATACATTTTTCATATTTGTTGTCCAATTTAGATCTTTTCACAACATGTACATAAACATATGCTTCACAGCCAAAGACACGAACATGTCTTAGAGATGGCTTCTTACCAGACCAAGCTTCCATAGGCTTTTTGTCAACAACTGTTGATGAAGGAGACCTACTCGACAAGTAACATGTTGTACCCACAACTTCAGCCCAGAACTTTTGCTCCAAACCAGCATTTCTCAACATACTTCTTGCCTTCTCCATCAACATCCTATTTAACCTTTCAGCAACTCCATTTTTCTACGGAGTGTAAGGTGTTTTTTTATGCCTCTTAATCACATGGTCTTTGCAATACCTTTCAAACTCATCAGAAAAAACTCACCACCATTTTCAGTTCTTAGACACTTTATTTTTCTTCTATTTTAATTTTCTACAAGGTTTTTAAATTCTTTAAAATGACTGAACACTTTTGATTTACTTTTTAAAAAATACACAAATTCCCTTCTCAAATAATCATCAATGAAAGAAACATAATACTTAGACTTTGATAACGAAGGAACATCCACTGGACTACACACATCATAATGAATATAATTCAGAACACCAGAAAATTTATGAGTACTAGAGTAAAATGAAACACGGTGTTGTTTTCCATATATAAAGTGTTCATAGAATTTAAATTCAAGGTTATAATCATCAAGCCCCTCAACCAGGTTTTTATTTTTCAAAGCTTTCAAACCTTTTTCACCAATGTGACCAAGCCTTTGATTCCAGAGCATGGTCTTTTCTATTGGAATTTTAACTTCCAAGGAATTTCCCCCAATAGGAACATTTTCATTCTTCTCTTTATGAACAGCCTTTTGTGACTTTGCAGAGACACTATTGCATTGAACAGCCAATGCGTCCAGCTTGTACAGAGTACCAATTCGGGCACCCCTAGCCAGGACCATCGAGCCTCTAGTTATTTTACAACCATTTCTTGAGAACGATACTTGCACTCCAACATCGTTCAACTTTCTTACAAAAAGTAAATTTTCAGCCAGACCTGGTATATGCATTACACCATCAATTCCCTTAATTTTTCCATCAGGAAACTGAATTCTAACTCTTCCATGAACAACTATTTCCAGAGATGAATCACTTGCCAAGTACACCTTTCCACCATCGTATTCTTCATACTTTGTAAACCATTCTCTATGAGATGTCATGTGGAATGATGCTCCATAATCAATCAGCTAGACATCATTTGATGCCTGTGTTTCCAAGGCTGCAATGAAGGCATATGCATCGCTCTGAGAAGAATCGTTGTCAGAATAATTCCTCTTCTTCTTCTTTTTATCCTCTTTGCAATCCTTTTGGATATGACTAGGCTGCCCATAATTCTAGCACTTCACCTTGGAATTCTTGCCAGGAGACTTTGATCTCCCTTCTAATTTTGATTTGGACTTCTTGTCCTTCTTCTTCCCTTTTTCTTTCGATCTGCCTCAAACATCTAGAGCCTGATTCACCATCTCAGAGGACTTCCTTCTCATCTCTTCTGATAACAAATAAGCAACCACATCTTTCATCTTGAAAGTGGTTATCATGCTCCCAATCGCCATCAACAAGTGATCCCATGAATCCGGCAAAGAACACAACAAGAGCATACAATGATCTTCTTCATCAATCTTCACACCTATAGATGTTAATTGAGCAATCAACATGTTAAAAGTATTCAAAAGATCAGAAAAAGGTGTTCCTCCTTCCATTTTCAAAGAGTATAGCTTCTTCCTCAAGAACAACTTATTCACCAAGTCTTTTCCTTAAAGAAGATGCAATCTTCTCTTCATGAACATTAAGAAGAATTGAATCTGCCAAACAAAACCTTATCAACCCCTTTTCTTTTTGATCTGTGAATTTGTGATCTTCTTGCTTCATTCCTATAGGTTTCATTCCAAACACAGAAACCCAAAGTTCATGATCAACCAATAGATCTTCCATTTTGAGTTTCCACAACTCAAAATTGATGCCATTGAATTTCTCAATTTTAATCCTTCCAGACGTACTTGTCGTTTCCATCTCAATCTGTAATTTAACAAATTTCAAGACTTCTACAAAACTCCATTGAACGAAAAATTGACACAAAAAACCCAACCTTCCCACAAGGATAACACAACTGGTCAAGCTCTAATACCACTTATTAGGAAAAATTTGAGTGCAGAACAAATTTTCCTAATGTCAAAACTTAGAGGAGAATAGAGATATGCCTTTAAATTTTACAATTCCAGTTCATTAAGATGCACATAAAAGAAATAAGAGAATGGATAAATAAACTCAAACACAATTGACACCTTATTTACGTGGGAAAAACCTTACGGGAGAAAAACCCACCACACCAAATAAAATCACTTGTATTACAGTAAGTGAATTTACATAAGAATTTCAGACTCTCCTTTCAGATAACAATATTATAACAATAATATTTCTTAGATCAGCCTCACACAAAATAACAAGTCACAATGCTCTCATATCAACATACAATGATACTCACAAAACAGACCATTCGATCATCTTACCAACTCGCTGTAATGATCACATACGTTGCAATGTATATCAATAATCAAAAAAGAATTCATTCTTTATATTGTCATTTCAGTTCAACTTCCTCAGTTTAACAACTATTGAACTTCCCAGTTATTCAAATGATCTCCTTCCAAGTCAACAGCAAACTCCAATTAACGACTTACACCTCATCAAGTCAGCACTCTCCATCTTACACTGTGCTACCACTGCACAATTAGGATGCACTCATGGTATTACGGTATACACTGCTCTACCACACCCTAGTGCAAAGACACTCATGGTATGGTGGTGTCCACTGCTCTACCGCTTGACAGCTAAGAGGTTCTCGTGGTATGGTGGTAACCAATGTACCGCTCCACATTTTGCAAACCCCTGTGGTATGGCGGTAACCGCTCTATCGCGACCCGTTCTGTTAGCTCCTGTGGTATAGAGGTAACCACTCTACCGTGCCATATCCTGAAGACCCCCATAGTATGGTGGTAACACACCACACTACCGCTTGATAAGCGAGAGGCTCTTGCGGTATAGCAGTAACCGCTCTACCACTACACGTCCAATAAGCTCCTGTGGTATGGCGGTAACCGCACCACCGCAGCCCAGTGTAGAGATACCCACAGTATGGTGGTAAAGGCACAATAATAACTCTTATGAACTCTTTATTGCTTGGTGATAGAACCAGGTGTAGAAGTTGAGAAAATACAACTTCACAAAACCCTGAAGATCACCTACATGCAAATAACCTATTGTAACACCCCTCTGATTTTCTCTTATGTTAGATTAAGATGTTTTGTTATTTTATTATTTCTTATTGAGCAATACGAACTATGTGTGTTATGAGATGTAATTTCCTTGATGTTATACTTAACATGCTTTGGTTAAAATAATATTGGTTTACAATGACATGATTATTGCTTATGAGTTTTATTATTGATGGAAGTGTCAGTTTGGTGATACTGTATTGGTGAAGGGGACATAATTGCATCACTCGCTTGCAAGCGCCCTGCGATTATGTGATTTCCTCTTCATGAGGTATTTTATAATGATTTTATATGCATGTGTTATTGATGCCTTGGATATAGGTTGCAAGTACATGACATCGACTCCACCTGGTTTCACAGGTTTGAGCATGTCGACCCAATAATATGATGATTGGGAGATAGTAGTTAGGTTACCTATGTCAGTTCTACACCCTAGCCATAGTGTGTCGTCAGTTGAGTCTATTCTGTCTTTGGTGCTTGTTTTAATATTATTTAATTTGAAAGAGCTCTTGTTTATGGAAATAAATGCTTAGAGTTATTGCTTTATATAGTGTTGATATTTATTTAAATTGTACATTGTACATTGTGATAGAAGTTTTTATTTAAGTTGATTAATTAAATTTGATTTATTTAATTAATTAAATTTAATCTTATGGGTTGAATTTATTTATTAAATAATTAAAATTTAAATATGTTGTTGAGAAAATTAAAAGAAAAAGGAAATGTAATTTAATTGTAAATGGTAAATTTCAAATAGAATTAATTAATTTCAATATGGAATTAGATTAGTATTTGGATTTAAATTAGTATTTGGAATTATTAAAATAAATGGAAATTAATTCATTTTGGAATTTAAATTTGAATTAGAAGTTATTAAATTTATGTTGAAATTAAATTAGTATTTGAAATTAAATTGAAATTAGAAATCATTTTCAACATGCAAAATGGTTTGGAGAAAATATCTGATTGTTGAGAAGATATTTTTGAATGTGACATGTGTGTGAGGTAAATGCATGATTTACTCTTAGTTGAGATATTATTTTTGGAGGAGGAATTTAATTAAGAAAAAAAAGGAGAAGTTCTCTACACAAGGATTTTCTGGAGAAACAAGATATTATTTTTTTAAAAGAGGTTTTTGGTTGTAAATTTGAAAAAACTCAAAGGGGTTTTCAAGAATTTTGGGGGTTTCTGTATTTTTACATCTTCTTGGAAGTGGTGACTTTGGGAGAAGCGTTGGAATTGATCTTTGAAGGAGAGACTCTGCTTCAATCTTCATCTTCTTCAAGCTTCAGGAAAACAGGTTTTCTCAATTTATGTTATTTATTTTATTGTTTGTGAAAGATTGTCTGCACCAAAGTTAGTTTTGTAGAAGCTTTGCTTAAATTGGTAATTGAAAATTGAAAGATTGTCTGTGCAAGAAGTTTTATGTGTTTTGTTTGTAGAAGCTTTAAATTGTTTCAAATTTTTGTAAGGCTCCCTTATTGTTGAAAAGTTGTGATATAACTCAGAAGAAATCAATCTATGGTTTAAGAATTTAGTTTTTTTTTTAAAACCTCTGTGTAAATTTAAAGAAAAGAGATTTTCGTAACCTTCTGAGATTTGTATTTAAATCTGCCTGTAGTAATTTTGATAAATTTTATCATGAAGAAATCTGTATTACTTGATTGAAATGGAAATCTTTCTTTTATAAAAATTGGGAAATCGTTTGTTGTTATTGTGCAAATTGTTCTTGAGAAAATTGTTTGCCAAATATTTCCCTGTAGAAAACTTTGTTTAGAATTTTCTTCCCCAATTTAATTTGTTATCGAATCTCAATAAATATATATACAATATATATATGTGAATATATATATATATATATATATATATATATCCCCACATATATATATAATATATATATATTTTTTTTATGTGAAATGTTTATTTTAAAATCCTATCTTATCGTTGTACGACGATCTGGAAATGCATAGGGTTTGGATTATTTTCGTGGGCATTTGTTTTAAAAAACAAAAATGTTTTTTTTTTGTGTTGTTTGTGATTGGGGGAGGCTTGGGAGGCACTGCCTCCACGGCCACCCCCATGAGGGGACAACTATGGAGGAAGGGCCTCCGCAGCCCCCTCCTCCCCTCTCTCCATGTGGCCGCAACCCCCCTGTTTGGGTTCGGTTGTGCATAGCACAGCTGCCCCCAAACATTGGGGTTTCCCTTTGTTGACAGGCGGCGACATATAAACTCAAGCCAGTCGACCCATGTATTAACTTTTTCATGCCTTAAAACCCGCGTCCCTTCTGGGGTATGAAGTTAATTCAGATGAAATTAATTTTTCTTTTATATAATTCATTTTATTAATACGTTTTGTTTTTATAAATTCGTTTTATTAATTCGTGTTTTCTTAGATTCGAATTCGATTTGATTTTAATGCAGTATATATATTGATTATATATATAAATATATATATATATATATTTTGTATATATATGATATATATGTATATAATCAATATATAATTGATAAATAAATATTATTGTTTTAAATGATGAGATAATCAATGATTGGATAATTATTAAGTATATGCATATATTTTTCTGTAGTAATTTAAGAGAAAAGACTGCATGCATGATTATTAAATAGAGGAAATACATAAGCTTTAGTTACAAATATTTGCATGGAATAGAAGAATAGATAACTAGACTGGTTATTTTTGATAAATAGATGCATGTTCGAGGTTCAGTTGAAGTTAATTTCAAAATTAAGAATTCTTGTATTGAAGATATTGTTTTAGTAAAATAATCATTGGATTAGATGCATGTAATTGCATGTATTAAGGGAAATTAGAATAGTGTGAATTCGGAAAAGAGAAAATTATAATTTAATTAAATCATTTAAATTGTTTGAGAAAATAGATATTTTATTAGTTTAAATTGAAGGAATGAGAATAATAATGGAATAATGTTCTTATAGTTGATTAAAGTTGAATTGAGATATTTGAAGAGACGGTTAGTTAATTAGTTGAATTTCCTCCTTCGTCTTTATAAAGGTTTATTTAAATTGGAGAAAAATGTGTAACTTGTCTTATTATTCCTTATTATCATTGAATGCAAGAGGACTTAGTAAATCCAAATTTTAGATGTAATTATCATGTTGATTGCCTATGTGGTTCATCTAATTGCAATAAGAGGAAATTATTATTTAATTAAGTGAATTGCGAGAATAGATATTTAAAAATATATATAATATGGTAGTAGGAACAAAGGTTTTACTATTTTTAAAATTGAAGAGATTAGGGAAATGGATTAGTGTGATGTTATCCTTGTTTGGAAAAACCTTTCTAATTGATTTGTTATATTGAGATAATTGAGTGGTGTGAATTGCTATAAGTAATTTTGTTGATCGAATGCAAGGGTGTGTTAAGTTAGAATGTTGTGAACATTAAACTGTTATGTCTTTACGATGTGTTTGGAGATATCTTCTATGGTATTTAGGGGTAATTGAAAAGAGGCATTAGATGAGTTCTTGTAAGTCTTCCTATTGGAGTATGTTATTTGAGAGTTAACATTTCATGGTTGTCTTGTGGAGTTCTCTATGGTAGTAAGGTTTGTTGTCTTCAGTGAGTCACCCGGTTTCTACGAACAAGGAATGGTTGTTTCTTCCTTGAATGAAATTGTTGGATTATTTGTACCTCCTTAGTTTGGAGTGGTGATGTATCTCATGATAACCGTAGGAGGGTGAAGCTCAATGGGGGTTGAGATCTAAAAAGATCTTACGGGTAACTCATGTACCTTGAGTGACTTTTCTCCTAGGTTAGTTGTATGTGTAGGTTACTGGTGAGTCATACTGTTAAACTCTGATTTCAATGTAATCTTGAGATTGTGTTGTACTTGTGGTAGTTTTGTTTAGAGTTGAGTTAGCCTGTGACTAGAGGTTGTAGGGATTGTCCTTGTATCCTTGTTACTGTCTCCTAGCACGGGGGGTGGGCCTTCGGGTACCACTTGGTTGGGAGGAATGTACGACCTACACCGTTGGGTCCCCTTTTGATTTGCAGATTGCGTTGCGAGGTTTTTTAGTGGAGAGCTCGCAGTGGTTTCATTCCTTGGTTTAAAGCTTTCTATTTACTTTTGTATAGCTCTTGTTATTATTATTCCCCTCATTTGTATTTGAGGAGGAATCTTGTAAATGTAATAGTTAGGTTTGATCTACCTCATTCTGGGAATGAGTATTGTAATCTACTATTAAGTTAATGTTATCCAAAGCTTCTTATTCTATTCTATATGTTTGTATCTTTAATGCTTATAAGTATGTGAAATTGAGTGTATGGTTAATATTTTAATAAATGCTTTGTGTTCTAGTAGTGTGTATTTTTGGTTATCGATGTAATCTTGTCACGTTACCTTAGAGGTTGTTGCGAAGTGTTGTGCATCTTCTTTGTTAATAATGCACTTTTATTATAAAAAAAAATTGTACGCTTGCGCGTTGTGTTGCAACTTCCTTTAGGGTCTCGTGGCGGGCCATTACACCTATCACAAAAGAAGAGATGGAGACAAACAAGCAAGGGTTCTCTAAAAACTGAAAATGTATATATCAGAGAGAATGAAAGAATGAATTGATATGAAATACAATGGGATCAATCCTTATAAAAAGGAGATCATGCAAACCCTATTAAAACCCTAATAGGAAAACATTTAATAATTAATATAATTATTAAATATCACTTTATGCAAACTAACGTGAAATCTTAAGAAGGGAATAACGGTAACTTAATCAACATAATTAAGTTAAAACCTTTACTCTAACACCCCCCCTTAAGATGAGCAACAGTGCAGCTACAAACAAATGCAAGAAAGCAAAGGTAACTACAATGCAAGAAGGCAAACATGGGTCCTGGAAACTAGGCCGGATCAGGTACCCAAATACAACCAAATCTCTGTAAAAAGGAGAAATAGAGAAAACCTCATGGGAAAAAGCTCTACTCCAAAAAGAGATGCAGAAAGCCAAGAAGAACATCACTGAAGCAGAAGAATCTACAAACAACTGTTGAAAGATGATTGCTATGGTGCTGAAGAACCTCCGCTGAAGATAGGATGATCAGGAACAAGAAGACAACAATCTGCATAAGTGCCCATACAACACTACTCCAATCAAATGGAAAAAAAAGGAAAACACCTGAAATGAAGATACAGATGAGACAAGAACCAATAGTATGAAACATTGATCAACTGAGAATGGAAGATCCCTTCCAAGGAAAAACCAAGGAAGAATTAGCACGAACAATATAATAACCCCCGCATAATGCTAAACTGGGAGAACCTGACAGATCCATTGAAATGATGTGAAACACCCTATAGTGCATGAAGGAGAAGAAATAATCTAAAAGTGCACAAGAAAGCACCTGCAACTGAAAAAGTGGTGTGCAAAACAAAGCACACATGCATGAAGCTGGAATCATATGGATTCACTGTTGTCGTGGAGGGACACTCACCGGACAAAGATGTGATGGAAAAACAAAGGCAAACTACACAACCCCTCATGGCACTTTATAATAATAGTGCGAGTACAAAATATGGCACAACCTTATGTGCAAAATCCCCAAAATATGCATGAACAATAGTGTGGCACTTTATCTCAATGCGTTTACATAAAAAAGATTGCTTACAAATGATGCTCAAAATGTCCAAAAAGGACAAAAGCTAAAAATACAAGAAGAACAGCCACAAAACTAGCTGTATAATACACCAATAGAAGAAAGAAGTGATGAACCACTGGAAAGATGAAAAAACCAGCTTTCCGACGATATCTCGTTTTCCAAAAAATGATATCATATGCCCAGGCTACGGCCTCTGGAAGAAAACAGCTCCAAAGATGAAAAAAGTCAGCACTACATTAAATTTGACGGTCTGACGGTCGTTGCAACAAAAATAGTGGCTTAAATTTGACAGCCAAATGGTCGTCACCGTAAAAGCATAATAGGGCTATTTTAAAAAAATTGTTTTTTAAAAAAACAATAAAAAAATATTACAAATTTTTTTTTTAACAAAAAAAAATTTCATGTGTGGTGGGGGAGGCATGTGGGCCCACCCCCACCGCAGCCCATGTGGGTACACTGCGCAGGTCTATGCAGGGTACAATACGTAGGGTCCCAGGCCCCCGACCTAATTAAAAAGGCTGCTATATTTTTTTTTTTAAATCAAATTTTTTGTGCAGAATAATATATTTTTTTGACAAAAAAAAATTACTAGTAGTGACGGCCGTATGCAACAACAAAAAAAAAATTTCCCTAAAATTTGACTTTGTCCAAAATGGATGAATGAATAGTCGATTTAGGGGTTTTGGACCGCTGTGGACGCAATGGCAAGGTCCGTTTGAGTTGAAAATACTTCAAAATTGCAGGTATGCCCTAGATCAAAAAAACAAACCCCAAACCCTTGACGCTCCAAAAATCTTCAAAACAAGAACAGGAAGCAGTAGGTCTGGAGCTCTGATACCATGTAGAAGTTGAGAAAATACAACTTCACAAAACCTCGAAGATCACCTGCATGCAAATAACCTATCACAAAAGAAGAGATGGAGACAAACAAGCAAGGGTTCTCTAAAAACTTCAAATGTATATATTAGAGAGAATGAGAGAATGAATTGATATGAAATACAATGGGATCAATTCTTATAAAAAGGAGATCATGCAAACCCTAATAGAAGCCCTAATAGGAAAACATTTAATAATTAATATAATTATTAAATGTCACTTTATGAAAACTAACATGAAATCTTAAGAAGGGAATAAAGGTAACTTAATCAACATAATTAAGTTAAAACCTTTACTCTAACACCAAGGTCTCTTCTAGTGAGTTTGAGGCACATAATCTCAACAATTACTATCTTGTAACCTCTATTATAAAATGAAGTATGTAATATTTTTGAAGAAACTCTTTTAGAAGGTCTTAAGCAAGTTGAGATAAAAAAAATCATTGTAAAAGCTTAAGGTCATGTTGTGAAAGAAACTTAAGTTTCCCTATAACTGCAAAGTTGATATGAAAAAGGCTTGTAAATGCATAAGAAAATGTATCGTCAACCTATGCATCCTAGTGTAAAACCCTTGTCATGCAATAAAAGGAAGTTCTCCATTGAAAGATACATGGCCATAAATCTTGATGGCATTTGTGGTTACCCAAATGTTATTTCATCTAAAATCATAAATGAGCTACCAAAGTTCAATGGTACAAAGTGTGAATCAACAAGTAAGCATTTACAATAATTCAACAATTTAATGGATGACTTTGAGGTAGATCATGAGGATGTAATTATGAGGTTGTTTATTCAGTCCCTAAAGGGAGATTCAAGAGATTGGTTCTCTAATTTACCAGTATGCTTTGTTTATTCTTGGAGTGAGTTTATGACAATGTTCATGGAGCAATTTGGTGAAATAATTAGTACTAGTTCTTTGCTCAATAAATTCATGAGCATTGAAAAATAAGAGGATGAGTTGGTTCTAGCCTTTAACAGAATATTTGCTAAAACATTGAGGGATATTCCTAAGCTCTTAAAGTTAAGTGATGCAGTATGTTTGGTTATTTATTTGGGATCTTTTGATAGTAAGATGAGCTATTTGTAGAGAGATAAGGATCCTAAAACCTTGCATCAGGCAAATGGGATAGCCATGAACATTGAAAACAACCAGAAATATGAAATGCACAAAGGTCATTTGAATTCAAATGTTTGCTGCCCTGAGACTCCAGATATTGATGAAAGGTGTAAGTCAAAAATTGAAAATGATGTTCAGAACACTTACACCCCTATTGTTTTAGCTTACACATCATTCCATAATGTCGAGCACATAGAGCTCCAAACACATTATCAAGAAGTTGCATGCATTTGTGATCATATGGTCTATGTTCAAGCCCTCTCATGCATAAGGAAACACAAAGGAGAATCATCACATGATCTTTATGCAATATTTATGGATACTCTGGTTGCAATTCCTGAATGTCAAACCTAAAAATTCAAAATGCATTGATTTATTTTATGAATCTTATGAACTATGTTTGAGTTCTCTGCCAAAGGAGTTGAAGCTTGTTAGGCTTGACCAAGTGTGTGAATACTTTTCTCTTTTTGAAAATATTAGAGATGGTCAGCAAAAGGCTATCATGTTTTCAGCCTGTGATGATAATGACTTTGTTGCTCCATATGAGTCAAGTAGTGAGATATCACTTGAAGAAGAAGGGAGTAGAGAAAATATTGAAAACGTACACCTCAGTGAAGCAAGTAAAATGTGTGGTTTCAATTATTTTGAAGATTCCAACACCTATTTTCCTATGGAAGACATAGCGTTGTGCAATCGATTTGAAAATTTTGAACATAGTTGTAATATTGATAAATCCTCTTACTATAGTAATGATGATGGCATTGAGTGTGGTAAATTTTCTATTGATTATAACTATCCTCATGAAGTAGAGATGGAATCTTTTTTTGCAAATGAGAAATATGTTGTTAATGATGAAAAGACATGTTTGATTGAGAAGGAACAATGTTCCTCCTATGAAGAGTTTTCAGAATATGAGTCAGAGATGTTAACCACTGATGATGATAATGAAGTTGAAAATCTGGTTGTATTCCCTTTCAGTGATTTTAATGATTTTGAATACAATGATGATATTAGAGGCTTAGATTCTCATGATAAGGAGGTTGAGGCTTTTATCTCAAAAATAAATATAATGGAAAATCCCTTATTTGATGAGCCTCCATCTTCACTAGAGATAAGAAATGATAATCCTCATTGGATTAGAGATAATCCACTTTTTACTGAGGATTCTAATGACGCATCTGATACAAGGTTAGAGTGTGGTCTTGAGCAAGAAAAGGAACAAATTGATGAAATCCTCAAGGGAATTTCCTATGAATTTTTTACATTTGATATAGATGTTTCTGATAAGGTTGAGTATCATAATGCCAGCTACTTGGAGGAGTATGAGTACTTTCAGTTTCTAGTTCAGCTGGAAGGTATTTTGATGGAGCACGACAATGAGATAAGGAGAAAGGAATGTTACTTTCAGTTGAACATGTTTCATATGATGAACATAATACATATGTGTCATGTGATGATGAAAGCTTTTAGTTTATGCCTAATTATACAGTGAGGAATGACAAAGATTACACTAACAACGGTATACTCAGAATGGTTGTGAGAGATGTTAGTGGAAGTATCTGTAATCAAGTAGATTTTAGTATCAACCACATTTTTCTACTTGCAAGAAGAAGGCTATGTTTTCTACAATGGTATGATAGAGGAAAATGTGGACGGAAGGACATTAGTTCTTTGAAAAGGTTGGTTTTTGATAGGGGCAAGAATTGGCCCTAGGTTTTTGTGGCCTGGTGCCACCAATAGGGAAATGAAGCCCGGATTAAATTGTAGGGTGCATATTAAAATTTGCACCTTAGAAGAAGGTTTCTAGTAGAGTGGAGATTGGATCTCCCTTTTTAGGTCTTTTGGTTTGTGTAATATTTTGTAAATTTTTTGTTTCTTTCCGTTTTGTTTCTATTTGTTTTGTTTTTTTCCTTTTTTCCTGGTCTACTTCACCCAATGATTCTAGAATCTCACCATGCCTATGAGAGGCATGTGTCCCCAAATGGAGCCACTGATGGAACCCCTCAAAAAATTTCTTGGTTCCACCCTAAAAGTTGTGCAAAGTCTGGCTTAGTCCCTTGTTTCTGATTTTAGGTCATATTCTCATCACTATGATAAGGTTTTATATCCATAAAACTTCCCAAAATTGGCCTGTTAATTAAAAACCCTTGATCATTTTAAAATTGCATTGACTTTTTTCCTGATACCTAGTCACTTAAGTTGCCACTTATGCCATTAAAGTTCATTGTTTTTACCAGCCCCTGATCTTAGGTTTGTCGGTTGCTCTAGTTCTTAATATTAATTTTCCTATGATTGAAGGCTTGATTTTAATGACTTAAAACCTTAGCCTTTCTTATTATGGGTCAATATCTCATTTTCCTATTGATGGCCCCCTTTCATGATTAACTTTTGTGGCATGTGCATAAATGAAGTTTCATGTTGGTCGTCTAATTGTGGGAATTAATCCTAGTCATTCCCCATATGCTCGCGCTAGTTTGTTTCTTCTTATTTTATTCACATGGGCTGGCAAGCTTCGACCATGTGTTTGGTATGCTGGTAGGCCCAGTCTCCTTGGTGAAGATGACTGGAACTTTCCAAAAGAAGATCAACGATTGTGGGATTGAAGACATGGCCATATCTTTACCACTCCTCGTGTGACCGTCTTGATTTATTTTATGTTATTTTAAAGACACGGGCTAGTGGGCAATGGCCACATGGTCATGCTTGATGGTGGGACCAGTATCTACTGAATGACAGTCAATGATAACCAAAGGATAATCAACGATGGATTTCATGCCACGTGTTCTCATCAAATTCATTCCCCATGTGCCTATCTATCTTCAATAGTGAGGAAAGTGGTCACACGGGTTAACAGGCGGGGTGACACCTATCATTTTTTGGGACCTGATAGGTTTTGAAGATGAAGGTTTGTTTCATAGGGGATGAAATCGGAGGTCGATGGAAGGTGACGTGGTCCAATCCTAACCAATCCTTGTTATCCTATGAGGGCCCCTCCCATGAACTGTATCCTCCAATGGGAAAGCGGGCAAGCGCCATGTGGACTTTCTAAAGGGCTCTGGTGGGATCTAATAAAGATTGAATACTTCTAAATTTGGTTGAGAAGATACTATTTATGAACATCGCATTTTAAACTTTGTTCTTTAAGGTGCATGCTTGATATTTCAATCGTCGGTCCTAACAGCTAATGATATGTGTGGAAAAGGTGAAACCAAAGCATGACAACATACAAACTAATATTTTGAGATTAGATTAGCATCAATCCCCACTATTTTGATAAGATGAAATACAAGTGAAATAGTTTATACAGGTGAGCAGGTAATTATAGCAAGGATAGTTTTAATTGATGTTATGTACAGAGTAGATTTTTATCTACTCATAGTTTTTCTAATTTAAAGGAGCATTAAAAGCACAATTAAAACTTAATTATAAGTGGTTGCATAGTAATCTATCTGTTGATCTATCTTTTAAAACATAATAAACAGTTAATATTAAAAGGATTACGCAGACTATTGTCACCTCGCACACATAAGATTTCTTTAAAGAATTAATGGTTGGTACACTTGCATGGCTCGTTATAAAAAGGACCAATAGCCATATTTCTCATTGTGAAATTACATTCAGAAATTAATGATTGAGTTTGAGTCTAAGAGAAAAATTGGTAGGTGTATTCTGGTTCTTATCACTAAGAGGATGATTAACTCTAGAGAGTCTATTAGGCCAGTCCAAAGGTCTAGGAGATTGTGTTTGCTCGAGTCTGAGAAGAATGACCCTAAGGATGAGGTTGATACGTAGGGAGCTCTTGATACACCAAAGAATAGAAGGGGACACAAGAAATTTAAGAAGTATGGTGTCAAGAGTAGCTACCACCTAAGGAACTGAACTGTTTCAAAAGAATTGGTCAAGTTCAAAGGGAAAAATCTGGTGGAATATAAAAAGAGGGCAAAGAAAAAGTGCAAGTATCGTAAGGCTTATCTAGGAGGAGTTGATTCTCCTAGTGAGGTTCATTATAGCCCTTCAGATAGTGAGGGTGACACTGACCCAGAGAGGGTGATAATTATCCCCTCTCCCTGGTACCATCTGATGATTCTGACAAGGTGGTGGTGATGGCTCCTCCAATTCCACCACGACCAAGACACAGGCTAGTATCCTCTGAGGCTAATGACTCAGAGTGATGACCCTATCCCATTTTCTTTTTTGATGACATCATGGCCCTTTCGTCGGGATTATCCTATTCAACATTCATGTGATTTCTTGTTTTTGGTGCGAATGTGGAAATTTTTCAAGCTAGTGTATAGGAGAAGTGCCAGACTTCCTAGCACTGGGTTGTATGCAGGTTTTGGCTAGGGCTGCTAGTGGAGAATCTTCTTTAGTCGGAAAGGACGGGAATTCCATGATGCTGCAACAAACTCTACCTTTTGAGGAGTTGGCATGTCCTTATGCAAGGGATGTGGAATGTGGTCTTTTACTCTTCCATTTTCCACAATGATTGCATGTAACTAAATTTTGATGTCTCAAATTATGGTGCAAATGATCTTGAAATGAAGTGAAATGTAAATGTAATTGAGCCTGATGCTTATTGCTCCCTTATTCTATAAAAGGGATTTTTGGGCTCATTACAGTGGTCGGACTTTTAATTCTCAATAGGGTTTTAGGTGAATACTAAGCTTGGGAAATGCATTTTGAATAGAATATGGATAAATAGGCTTGTAGATTGTCTTGGGTATGAAATCTTGTATGTAACAATCTTAAATTAGTTTTATATAAACTACTGATATCGAAACAAACCTTAGTCTAGAAACAAATACTCTCCTATGTATATTTCTCACAAGTTATGAATGAAAATACTAATGGTGTTATCATTTATCTTCAAATGGTTCCATTTGAATGTATGATTTTTTTCTCAACTTTAGCTCAAAGAGTTGATTAAAATTATTGAAGAGGGTATAGACTTTGTAAGGAATTACTTAGGATTGGTAAGGAGTGAGTGTTTTTTAGGCATTGTGAGTTTTCATAAATGCAAAGAAGTATGAAAATAGTCCACCTATCTCTAAAATTGAGTAGTTCATGTATTATAAATTCTTACATATTTGACTCCATTGCTCCAATTGATGAGACATTGGTTAGTTTGTTAGAAAATCTTGCATAAAGAATGAGTAAATAGCACACCTAACCATGAACTTAAAATAAGAACGATATTCATTTAAAATCCTTTTTCAAGAATTGTGTGGGTTGGGAATATCTTTGATTCATGGCAAGTGAGTAGTCATTCACTTAAAGAATCTGCCAAATCTTCAGTGAGATGGGTTTTATTTGCATTAACCTAGAATCAATCTATGTATAAATATGTTATTAATTGAATACATTTCACGAAGACATATTTGGGATCACCCTCCCTAGTTTAATAGAGCCAGAAGTGAAGGAGTAAGGATCACAAAATCCTAGGCTCGTTGTGTTGGCCACTAACCTTACAGTTTCTTCACTATAAGAGTTGGCAACTCTTTAGAGAATTGTTGGGTTTTGCTAGAAAAATCACCAACAGGATACATGAATTTTAGAGTAATAAATTGATTATGAACTACTTTGAAGAAGAACCTAACACATGTTGATGATGTAGTCACTATTTCCCACAATTAGCCCTTTACACTAATTTCAAACACTTCATATTTTTCATTCTACTCTTTCACTATGCACTCACAATCATCACCTTCATAAATGATTTTTTTCTTATATATATCCTCCAAAATAACACAAAGGTCCAATTAAGTTGGCTCCAAGATGTTTGTTGGATGAAAAAATTGATATTAAAAGGGTTTGCTCCAAAACACATCCATAGTGAAAGATAATTAGTTGCATATTATCATACACTATGTCATGTCCCAAATGTATCACAACATATTCTCCAAGGCAAGATTAATTGATTGGGATTAGCCACAAAGAATGAACCAATTCATGTTGACCCAAGTAGTATCAATACCATCAACACTGTCACTATTTGACTTCACATAGTCGGGGAGATATCAAAATCATTATGCGTACTGAGATGTAGGTGTTGTAGATCATGTACAATATTCATCCAACCTTTTCCTGAAGGATCTGATCATAACATGTGGCATAAGAGGAGAGACCCACTGAAGGTACAAGAATAGAGCATCTCAGATATATTGTAGCTAACTTTTATTCAAAAATTATACTTGTAGACCACTTCATCACTTGATACTACTAAGTAGTATGATTTTATCATTTCAAAACATATTTACAAAATTGCATGATCATCCCTTCACTTCCAAGGGAATGCAGAGCATTCCGGTAAGCCTTCATCATCATAGTATTCTACTAGAGCACAGACCGAAATACTGTTATATGTAACTTTCACTGTAGAAGCTATGATGAATTGATTTCTTGGATATAGCACCTTCATAGTATACACCCTCTTTCCAAAACAACAAGACTAAATCTTGCTCAGCAAAAGCATGCAGATCAATAAATTGTGACTCTATATTAGAGTCTACCCTGTGAGAGCCTTGATAAAACTTTTGCAATATATCTTTGTGTTTAGTACATCAAACTAATATTTTATCAATGTAAACATATTATGGACATGAGTATCATCCTCCGCATCACACTTAGATATCATCTAATTGTATTATTGACTATATCTTTTTACTTACACTCTCTGGAATACATATAGACTTCATCATACCCATTTGACATCAATGACAACCCATAATAGGTTGACATCAATGATGACACCTATTACCAAAAATCCCCCCCTTTGGCATTGATGGAAAAACCCATATGTTCTACTCCCCTTTTAACATCAAGGGAAAAGGGCATGATATCTTCTATTTATAACATCCCAAAAATATGAGCTCCCCCTTACTACATACTCCCCCTGAGATGGAGATGCTTCAAAAATTGGTGCTATATATAGAACAATTTTAAATATATATATATATATATATATATATATATATATATATATATATATACTGCAATACTTCACAAAGACCAAAATTGTCTTGACTGAATACATTTGTACCTTCCTTAGAAGGCAAAATTTTCTTGTGAATTTCTTTGAGTTGCGCCAAAGTTGCAACCTAGTCTACTTTTTCTAAAGAAAGTATTATTTTGGAATTCATATTGCATGTACAAATCATCAGCCTCCTCCACATTACTTGGAGTCTTCATCCTCTTGTCAACACTTTCTACATTTAGAAGTAATTTTGATAGTGAAGCAAGTCTTAGGTTGAGTTCTTCCCTCAACTGACCAAACTATTTCCTTAACTACTCTCTCTGGTCTAGAAGCAATGCCAACTATAAATGAAGATTTTATGTTTGAGCTCTTATTGATCCATTTGTATCCTTTGATAAATCATAGACTTCAACAAATTTAGTAATCTGTGGCCCAATGGAGACAATTTAATCTTTGATATTTTTAGTGGAGCTTGGCCATCTTAGACAAAATTGATATAGAGCAATCACTTCATTTATGCAATCTTTAAACATCTTCAAGTTTTCAATCTTAAAGATTAATGAAATTTGAATTTCAACAATATATTTTGGAGAGCTGACAATCCCTTAATACCACTCAAATTCCTTATTATGACCATTTCTTTAAAATATCTCAAAACCAAATTTTTCATTATTACCTTAATTGGACACTTGTGTGAGGACATCAAAGCATCTAAAATTGATTTCTTCTTGCTGTAATTATGCACCCAAAAAAATTAATAGAAATCAAATTAATATGGTGAAAGACTACATAACAATAGGGGAGAGAAATCAAGCGGTGATGGGTGGGAGCGGTGAGAAGGATGCCCATCAGAAGAAATCTTCGAAGGATGCTTCGCAGGTCTGTTTGGATGGGGCTACACTGGTAGGTTCGGACGGGGATACGCTGGGGTGGACGTTTCTCCTCTCAGGGTTCCTCTAGTTCCTATCGCATCTGGGGCAAACAGATTTCCCCTGAAAGTGCAGACTATTGTTGTTGGGGGGGATGGTGTTGGCGGAGGCCCTAATCCCTCTCCTCCTATTTCTTCTAGCGACCATCGGAAACTGTTCTTTAATGCGGTTTTGAATACTAGTTCTCAAATTCCTCTTGCTCTAGGTAGGATTCTGCCTCTTCCCTATGCCTGTGCATCACCTGTTGTGGTTTGTGGGCCTGAGGTTGCTGAGAATGAGGATTTCTTTTTTTGTCAAGGTGTGGTCTACATGTTTAACGGCTTGTGGACCTCCCTTCCTGATCTCCATGAATGGGTTTTCGGCTCCTGGAAGCCTATTTTTTTTGGACAGATTGACCTCTATCCCAGTGCTAGAGGTTTTTTCTTTGCAACTTTTTCTTCCTCTAAGGATCATGATAGAGTGTTGGATAGAGTGTGGATGTGGTGTGATCATTTTTTGTTCATTCGGCCTTGGTCTCGCTCTTTCAATCCTCTTACAAAGCCTTTGAATATCTGACTAGTTTGGGTTTGACTGTCGAATCTGCCTCTCTAGTTTTGGGAGGATTCTTATTTTGAAGCTATTGGCAATGCCATTGGTAGATTTTTGAAGGTGGATTCTACGTCTCGAGATCTTAGGTATACTACAGTGGCTCGTATTTTGTTCGATTTGGACATCTCCAAACCTCTCTTTGGGGATGTGGTCTTAATGGTGGAGGACAGGCCTTGGAAGCGGCTCTTGGACTATGAGGGGCTCCCTTTTCGATGAAGGAGATGTTTCTCTATTGGTCATTTGGCCTCTGGCTACCCTCTTGCTCACCATAAGAGCATTGCTACTTGGTGGAAGGATTCTCTCATAGACCATCTCACGCTGGGCTCTCCCTCTTTGAATGTTTATGTGGAGGAAGTCCCTTCCTTGTCTACTTCTTCTTTGGAGGTTGTGTCTCCCTGGATTCCTCCTCTGGTTCCTTTTGTGGAACTAGTGCTGCCTTGTACTGTTGTCATTGTGCCGATAGAGCCTAACTGTCCCTTGACGATCACTTATGTTATTCCTCCAACAAACACTTATGTTGATCCTCTAAATGCTCCTAGCCCTTCTTCTTCGTTATTGGTTTCGCTGTGTGGTGAACTTTCCTTGGTGGTTGTTGAGCAACTGCTCCTCTCTCCTCGCTCGGTGGACTTTGTCTCTGAGCCTTCTTGGTCTGTTGTGCAAAGAAAAATGAAGGGACTACCCAAAACATGACCTTGAGTTTTGGGAGATAGGTCTATTCCCTTAGATCGTGGGGTTTTCTAGTCCTCGTCCTTCATTTGACATGTAGTGTGTTTTTTGTTCATGTCCTATTTATGTTGCCTAGTTCATGCCCTATTTTGAACTAGTTTGTTTTTGGCCCTTTAGGCCCTCCATGTAAAGGGTACGACATCCTATAAATGTTGCTTACTTTATCAAAAACAATAGGGGAGAGGGGCTCATAGTGCCCTAACATCAACATAACATATTCACATGACTTAGTGCCCTACTATTGGATTGTATGTGGTTTAACAAAAATCATGTTGATGTGGCATCATATTTGACAATGTGACCCTAAAAATAATTTTTTTAAGCAGATGAGTTGATAAATAAATTTCTATGAAAAATTAGGACTTTTTTGAAATCATATGCTATGAATTTCAAAAACCCAGAGGTAGGGTGCCCTAATGTGGGCCCCTCTACCCTATATCCCTCAATATTTATTTGAATCCTTTTGGTGACCACTTTTTGGAAAGACATCCAAAGGGTCTTTTCAATGACTCCAAGATCTCATTAGTTCAACATATGTTAGGAGAAAACATTTCTCAAGAAAAGTTTATTTTCTAGAAAAAATAAAATATTATCCGCCTTTGTTCTTGAGTGGGTGTTGCTCTAATACAACTTGTTAGGTTCCACACATGATAATAGAAATATGCAAGATATAATAATATGTAAAATAAGAATAGATGTCATAAAACACATGAGATGTTTCTACACCAAGATCTCTTAATATTCAAAATAGAATAAACCTTTAAAAAATAAAAAAATATTATACAATACTTCTTATAAAGAAAACCACTTCACACTATATCTCCAACATAAGATCCATACCAAAATATAATACTCCTCACATTCTTGTTACAATTATATTCACATCCTATATATTAACTCATCATTGAGGGCTAACCCACTAATCCCTACATAAGATAACTCATTATTCTATATAATTAATTAGACAATATATCTTTATAAACCAAAACAATGTCTACATCCCCATTGGTATGTTTATTGCCCTACAATATTATACTCCTAGATACATAGAAATAGAAGTTAATGGCCTAGAAAAGAAGGTACAAGACCTACAAATAAAGTTAAAGAACTGCAAGCGATAATTAATGTTTTGAAATATCAAGGCCTCCCTGGAAATCAAACGAATAACAAACAATAGAGGCAGAGTACATCCATCCCAGATTGATTAAAAAATTATGATGATTCTGCTTTATAGAGATGCAATTATGTCCCTAGGATAACAACTCTATAATTAGTGCTTGACCCTCCCACCATTACTGATCAAGGTTCAGTCCAACGGTGCAGAATAAAGAGCCCAACATAAAGAAAAGCAAAACACCATGGACCCAGCCTATCACAGGAAAAGGGAAGACAGAGGGGAGCACCCCCATTTCCATTATCTCCTCATCACTTCTCCCAACACCAATCATTCCACGCAGTTCGCCTTTCTATGGTCCTTAGCTTAGATCTTCATGTTACCTTTTAAGCATCATATTTCCCTTTGCAGATTATTTCCTACCATCCATCTCCATTGTTCAGTTAAAATCAAGATTGAATAACACTGAATCATTACAATTTAAGGTAGTAAACTCGAGCCCAAGACAGTTAATCAGGTATGAAGAACGTAGTGTAAACCTTTGATCAACCATCTCTACATATTATTTGGTAGTTTTGCACATTGGACTACACATTTCCACTGCACCCATTTTCAGTGGCATGGATCAATGCAATTGCATATCATTTTTCCGGTCTTTGACTGTATATGCGTTAGTTTTGTTCTCTATGTAGAGGATTGAATCCTTAGAAATTGTATCCCTTAATAGTTTGAGAGTTTTGAGGAATAACTGTACAAGTGTAGTCTTAGTGAGGATGTAACTTTCAGCCTTCAATGTTTCACGTAAAGATGTGTATTCAAAAATAATTGATAAAGATAATATGGTTTCTATACTCTTGCAATGTGTTAATATTCTTTTGTGTGAGTTATCTCACAATTCAAAAACTTATTTTTCTTTTCCTTTTTTTATTTCAAAAAAAGACAATAAATAAAGTGTCTAAATTTAAAATTTTAAAAAATATTTGTATATTATGTTTTATCTTTTTCCTTTCTATTAATTATTGGCAAAAGAAAGAGAGATCTCCCAAGTCATAAATGGATCGGGTACCACTCTACTGTTTCATGTTATATCGTGCTTTGATGTCAATCGATTTTTATATATCAATGGGCATATCAAAAGGCTTGACATTTGATAGGATTCCTCTTTTGCATCATTTGTCTTTTATGTATCCAAAGATATATAGGGAGGATTGGTAAATTGGGTAGTTAGGTTTATTGAAAAGATATTTCTATTGAAAGGCAAGAATAATGAGATTAAGTCGACAAGTATTTATTCTAGGAGACATAAGGGAAAACTAGCTTAACTTTGAAACTACCACTATGGATCATTTGATTCTTATTAGTAGTAAAAATTGATTTAAGTGAAAATGAGACATGTTATCCCTTCTATTGGAGCATACATTTTGAGACATCACTAATAAGGATCTAGCTACAATTCATTGTTGAATGGTGATTTGGTACAAAATCAACATTGATTGAAATGTCAAGAAACTAAGTCAATGTTGTTGAAGTATGTCCCAATACTATGATATAATATTCATCTAAGCATTTTATGTGCCCACTTAATTCTTGGGAAAAAATTAAAAAATGTATATGAGGGAAGACACAATGTTAGAGGTGCCTTGAACTTCAACTATGCCCTCATAATAAAGACTATCTAGAGCCCTCACATGAAACAAGATCATGTTTGAAGAGAAAAAGAAGATGAAACTACATACCATGGAGAATTATTACTGATGATACATGGGAAACTAAGTGATCATTGATCTTCAATCATGTTGAGGAACATACACTTCTAAAGCTAGGCATCTTGCAATAGATTAGTGATTGCAAGGAGTAGAATTTAGGGAGTAATTCATGAGATGGTCATAATCATTAAATCAAATATTACACCTTCCACTAACTTTAGTAGAAGTTTGAAATACTATGCTTACACAAAGTAAGAGATGTTTTCCAACCAAATCAATTGATGGATACTAATATATGGGAGATCAATCTAAAGAAAGAATATTTGCACTCACCTAACCACCCAACTAAGTAGTGAACTCTAAAAGTAATGCACGTGAGCCATAAGTGAGGATTGTGCTTCACTAATATATAAATCACTCAATTTTGAAGAGATCCTAGAAAAATGAAACATGGTGAAATGTTAATCCTTCACACAACTAGTGATTCAGATTAAAAATTAGTAATGAATAACCTACCATAAAATGAATGGGTGTACGAGTTATAAAAAAAAATTGACATATAATTTCTCAATTTAGCATTCTAGAAAGATCTAAATAAATTGTGTTGATGATTGTACTTTAAAATCAAATTTTCAATGTTCAAGGAGATGTGATCACTAGGGGATTCAACATATGTTTTAAGTCTACCTAGATGAAATGATCAACCAAAATGTCTATTTCTTGACAGGTTGGCACTATTAATTAAGCATTATATATGTACCTTTGAAAGGCTAAAAGGCATGGGAATTTGTTATCATTAGTCATCTAATTTAACAATTTTTCAATATCCATCACGTAATGTCAAGGAATTATGTGAGTAATCATAAACATGAAAAATTTAAAATAGCATAAAAAATTGTAGAGCAAAACACTTAAATGCTTCACCATCCCCAAAGTACCCTTGCCCAGTTTTTATACATAAAAAATGCTAACCTTTTCCATTCAAGAAAAACTCAATTCAAGAGTTCTATACTTAAGATAATAAAAGTGAACTCTAAATATCAAGTAATGTTGGTTTTAACACCAACATTCCAATAGTTAGGTCACTAAAAGTTGTTAAGCTATCCAACTGCATGAATTATCTTGATTACAAATTAGGGAGGAGTCTGAGGTAGTATTAAATCTATTTATAGAACTATTAAATTTTAATCATATCCACCAACCCAATTTATTAAGACTCAAATCATTAATTTAATCTTAACTAAATATGAAAGAAAGTCTCCTCCAAAATGAAAAATTATCCCTACAAATGAGAAGATTAGCCTACATATTTTCCCTACACAAGATACCATTACATATTAAAAGTATTTTATATATTAAATATGATCAAAAATTTGATTATGGATGACTAACATTGAATCCATAAATTATGATAAAACTTATTGTTGCAACTAACCCACCATCTAAATCAATCCTCCTAACTTAGCTTGATAAGTCTCCTAACTTAGCTTGATAAGTTTCATAAATATATATGATTGTTTAAATTTTTTTTACCTCTAAACATACCTCTATAATCTAAAAATATACTTCACTAAAACTTATTTCATCTAAATATATCCTTGAAGTGATTTATATTTTATATTAATATTATTGTAGACAAACTAATTGATTTTTAAATAGAAAGATGTAAAATGGATGAATGAACTGGATTTTGTGTGATTAAGTTGATTTCATACTTACATTTGTCTATTTCTAAATTTTTAAATGAGAAATGGAGTTGTATAAGACTAGAAAATTATTCATTTGGTTGAACATGTCATTTTTGTTGTTGTGCAATTTAATTTCTTGTGTGTCATTTGTGTTGTTGGACAAGGGATCTCCTTTTGTTGTGCAAGACACCCCTTTAGTTGCATGGTAAGTTCCCTTGCTACACAATGTATTCTTTGACTACACAAAGAAAATAATTACCGTAAACAATGTCTTATAGTAATCTAAATATTTTGCTATTGATGAGTGTGTTAGAACATAATATTTACTATAGACCCATACATTAATAAATAGATGTAAAACAAATATTTATAAAGCTCTAATATAAGATATAAAATTGTGTTATATAAATATGGTTTTAGTATATTACAAAGAATATTTAATTAAATTATTTATTTATATAAACATGTGTATCTTTAATATTAATTAACTTACTAATTAATATCAATGTTGTTTGTAAAAGGTATTGTAACTTGCCAAAAGAGTGATATCCACCTTATTTCTCTATGTT